>NAGG01000141.1:0-190766 GCA_003031705.1 Calonectria naviculata | reverse complement strand
GGGGCGACAGGTTGCAAACAAATAAATAGACAAATAGGGATAAGATGTTGCAAACAGCTAGACAGATAGATAGGGATAATACATTGCAAACAATTAGAAAGACAGATAGGGGCAATATATTACAAACAAATAGATAGACGGGTAGGGATAATGCATTGTAAACAAATAGATAGACGGATAGGGATAATACATTGCAAACAACTAGACAGATAGATAGGGGAAATACAATGCAAACAACTAGATTGACAGATAGGGCAATGCATTGTAAACAAATAGATAGACAGATAGGGAACAGATAGTAAATAACTAATATACACTTACATTTGAGGGTTGCAGCGAGTTCTTCCTTATAGGAGGGTGGGGCCACCGGCTTCTTAGTCTCGAATAGGTTCCATCTAGGAACCAACTCGTCCTCGTCAGGCGGGACTGGGAAGATCATCATTGGCACCTGGGTGCCGTCCACCTCCGTAATGGTGAAGCATGGTACGGGCGCCATTCGGATATATAGTTTAATTATTGGTAAAAAAAAAATAGTTTTCGAATAGCGTTTCGAAAATAGTGTTTCGAAAATAGCGTTTCGGAAAAAAATAGAGAGTTGCGGGCGGCGGGCGAGCTGGGCAATGGCTATGGTCCTCTTGCCTGCAGCCAGGACAACAAGAAACGACGTTGGATCTCAGGCATCATGTCCCGTGATCGAATCGATGCCTCACCAGGTTCCAAGAAAAAAATCCCATTTCGTTCATGGGAAAGAGCGTTATGACGTGAACCCGTGTCTTGGCAGCTGCGGCTGCTCCCGATGCGGCTGCTCCCGAGTGTGATGCCTCAGGCGGTACTCATACCCATATCAACAAGTCGAAACTACGTATGAGGGATTCCCACAGGATTAATAGGATAGAATATTATCATTGACCTAATTGTGAAGGTCAGTGTTGTTTTATTCCCCCCCTATCTTCTTTGTTGGGGCTCTATTCCCACGAGCCCACACGGACACCAGAGGACATTTTATGCCAGCGGTGGCAGGCTTTGCTTTAGCATTGACCGTGATTTATTTTTGAGAGCTCAACTAGGGAAATTGAATGTATTCTATAGTAGACGCTCTGTCAGAGGCCATTGGCTAGCATTACATCGTGCGCGCAGCGACTAATCGGACCCTCGTTGTGCAACAGCTACCTCCCAAGCCGAGATCCTCGAGCCAACTGAAGCTCGAAGAACAAATTTATACCGGCCTATCATCCAATTACCCTGCCGTCTGGGAGCCAAACCCTCCATTTCGTGTGCAATGGGGACATGGACTAGGGTTCCGCTAAAATACAACATTCGTCCGTGTTCTTTCCCTCATTCAAGGACAATTGCAGGAAATAAGCTGAACAGGAATCAATCAATCTCTGCTTGAACTCCGTCATTCATCAAACAGTAAGCTACGGCAGATTTTCGACCTACAGCGGCACGCCAAGAGTCTGGACTCACCCCGCTCAGCCCCAACACAACACATTATGATGCCTCGACTTCACTCGTAAATAATGCGACAATTGAGACAGCAAACTAGGCGAAATATACATCAAATTATAGCCATGTTTTTATATATTAATATTTCTCATACCATCATTGCGCAAGAATGACTGCACGCAGCCGTCTCTCCATGGAGGATGTGAGCCATCGAACTACGCGCGTTGACAGCGCTGCCATTCTCAGATGCATTTAGCTATCAGTCCTATTTCGGCCTTATTTTCGTCTAATTTGATGTATCTAGAGCCGTTTCCTCTTAATCTAGCCTTGCGAGCCTTTCATACACCCTGTAGAGTTCAAATCATGCCAATGTCCAATACTGTACATGGCTATTAGAGGTTGTTGTGTGCACAATGATTGTCGCAATGTCGATTATTGACCGATCTTTTGCTCCACGATGTAGTAGCACTCACAGCTATAGCAGTGCAGGTCATTCAATGATGGGAATGCCATGTAAAAGCAGCCAACCCAGTATCAACTACGCAATATGAATGCAGGCGTTGTCCTGCTGAAAATACTCAATTTGATCAACAAAAGGAATAATACATTTGATTAATTTCTTGCGATAGCTATAAGCAAAAATCCATTCCGCTTTGCCTTTAGGTGTCATGTCATAATAATGATCCACGTCTTCTTTACTGTGTGATGCAATTGTGTGAACAAACGTGGTATACTTTTGTCGAATACCCTTAACGCCTAGTTACAAGCTTTTTAATTTCCCCAACGCCGACCTTTCTTGTAAACAGCCCTGTCTGTACTTGGCTCCCCAATGTCGCCGTATTCCAGCCTGAACTTGTGACCCTAGTTATCGGCATTGGCGATGACGCTCTAGCAGTACTCGGGAGTTGATGAACGCATACAATATACCTATGCTGTGGACTGGTTCTTTTGAGTTGTTGAAGAAGAAATTCTTATTCCGGTGATGGGGTCTTATCGTCGTCATCATTGTCGTCTATGATTATCTCCAGAATCCTCAGGGCAGCTAATTCATCCAGAATTAACAAATGTTCATTTTGAGACAGTAGTGCCTCTAATAAGACTGTAAATCTTAATCTTGCAAGGCTGACCACAATTTTATCATGTAAATGAGAAGAATCTTGTATAGATAGCTTGCGTTGTTGGGAATAATACATTGGTCAATATCCTAATATTGACCTCTATCTTTTCTGAGAGCCTCTCGGTCAGTGGTGATATCGATTGGCTACAGGGCCAGACGAAGAACAGCACTGGCGGCCGTAGCGTTCATGGCCATTGTTATGTGGTTGTATGTGTGGTTTAGGTGTAAGTGGCTTGCTGTATGATGTGTCTTTGTTACTGCTATCACGATCCGTGCTTTCTTTTGCATCTAATAGCACATGCGGCCAAAAGATTACTCCATAATTGCAGTGCTCGAAATTACAGGCACAGGTAGCATCTTCCATCACACACAGCGGGGGCTCAGCCACCGGCACCTCTGGTCTGGTCGTAACAGCTGCTGCTGGAGGGAAAAAGAAGAGCGAGTAAAGCTGGCTGTGGCAGCCATTTTGTCTTGGTCGCCAATATCAAAGTTTTCCAATAAATTTGTATCCAGAAAATTGCTCGAGACTATTGGAGACATCTTCATTTTGAAGGGCTACTGGTATTTTAGCCTGCTGTATTAAGTTTGCTGGGAAAAGCTAGTTGTGTTGGCTCAGCTACGAGGTCTCGAGGATTACATATGAAGATACGTCTTCTTACCCATTTCCATGCCTGCCTATACTTTAATTAAGATAATGGCTTTCCCGTACGAGTAAACATTAATAAATTCTTTGCAAAAATCCCTATTGGGTCTGCAAAAGACCAAGCCGTCGGGGTTGTTCGGGAATTTTAATGATAGCCTCATCAGAATAGTACATCTTCTAAGGATCCGTACTTCTCATTACGTCTAATAGGCCATTCGGCCAAAATAAAAGTCAATAATCACAATGTTCGTTGGCGGTATGGATAACGACTGATAAATGGGGCCTCGGTTGTCGGCCCCTGACCTAGTCGCATCAGGTCCAAGGGTAAAGTTGGCCAACAAATGTGCATTCTTCGCGGCTTCCTACTAGCTCAGTTTAACAAATACAATATTAGGCAAATTAAAGCCTTTGTTTTGCATCATACTTAAATATTTAATCTATATCGACAGCGTTTTCATTCGGTGCCCTTTCATAGCCTTGACTTATTGCTATGGTAGTCTTTTTATGCCTTTTGGCTTTATTAACCGTACTTTGCGTAGTGTTTTACTTCGCTACAACTTGCTATTCAGACATATTGGCCCGCATCTCAGCCATCATAGCTGTTCATACCAAAAAGATAAATTGTTAAAAACCACTTGGTGCAGCCACGATGGAGTTACGGTGGTAGGCTTGTTTAGCGCCAGTATTGCAAAGCGGGTTCGCGGTCGGGGGTAATTCCAGACTTTTGGCATGTGATTGTAGTGCCTCGTCTATGGCTATTTACTCCCTTGGAGACGGTCTCGTCTCCATCTTGGCAGTTTTTGGTTATGCACCCCACTACTACTAACCAGATGCGCTCGACGGGTGAGCAGTAATTGAGCGTTCCCAGTGCCAGCCAATCCGAGCATCGAGCCCATGGGGTCCATCATTTATTTACCCATGTGTCTGCCTATCTGAATTGAAGTTACCTGGTGCTAACTCGCTCCGTCACGTCATCCCAACATTGCAAAATTCGTGCATTTCGTCATTCTTTATTGCACTAAAAACTGCTTACATGTCCAAAGTACTGGTGAAAGTCTAGATATCCAGCCCCATTTCCCGAAAAACTCATCATTTCATCTACAAGATGGCCTGATGCCCACGCTGGCGCCTGGCGCTTGGTAAACGCAAAGCTGAGAGCCTCACCTTCCTACTCCACCACTCCCAGGTGTGCCTCGCTTCGCTCGAATATACCAATCTTTTATTTTCCTTATTTTATTTTAACTTATTCTATTTCTTCTCCTGTTATTAAAATTCGATTATTCTAAGAGGGAGATTTTAAAGCCCCCTCCGCGGTGAGCTTTTGCCTCCGGCGGCCCTCCGGGGCGCTCGCCCGCCCGCCGCCGCGCACCCTCCGCATCACGTGCAGCGCCAAAGCGGCGAAATCGGCAATAGCCAATTGCTGCAGAGGCTGTTTGTTATCACGTGAATTGTGTTCGCGGTGTGACTGACGAATTTCACAGACTCAACATAGAAGCAAAGTGGAAGCTCCGCCCACTCCGTGCGCCTGACCTTAAATCCGCCTTGCTTAAACAGACATATTGAGGTCCAAGTTCATAGTACAGCTTGCTAGAATACCGTATAAACTCGAAAAATCCGGACATGCTCTGGCTTGGGGACCCAAAGGTGACCAAGTAAACAATGACAAAACCACAAATCTGCTCTCCACAGCATGTCTAGATTTTTCCATTGCTGATGGTAATTGGATATCTGCAGGACTCCCGCAATTTGTGGATCAAACCCTGTCTCCACAGCATATCCGGATTTATACGGTATGTATGTTGAAGATCAGATTGCGCACGGTTAGTTCAGCCAGTCTTTGCCTGGACAATTTGATCTGCCGGGGTTCATCCGCTCCAATTTAAACATCGGCCAACGGTGCATCATTAACCCGTCGCACCATGAAATTGGCGAAGTGGAGAGGCCCGTACGCCCCTTTGGCCGAGCCTCAATGATCACGTGGTGACATCCGCGAGAACATCAATCAAGCAATCAGTCATAAATCCATCACGGCCCGACATTACTGTCCACGGGACCACTGTACGCAATTTTAGTGTGCAGACGGGCTGCTAAATTCTTGGACGGGTAATTATGCGTGAATGAACATGCATTCGGCTAGTTTCTATTAACTGAATCAAAGAGGAAGAAACAAGGCAAACACGCTCGCTTCCATTCAAGAGCTACCCTACGTCAGATGTTTGTTGGGCATGAGCATTGAATCACTTTTTATGTAGATACCATCACCTGAACCAGCTAAAATAAAGGCGTCCATATTAAGGGCATCTCCTGCGCCTATGATGGACAGGCAGTTTTATTTTCGTCAATGATGACCTGATTTGCTTTGACGTGAATCACGACTTGCACAAACAGCTCCCCGATTGCCAAGGTGGCGGCAGGGGCCAGCACATCTCGCTTCGTCTCGAATGGCTTTATTAGCCCTACATCCAGTATTCCTGCGTATCGGATAATATTATGTGTAATACAATACACAATGGTTTGTGCGCCAAGGTCATGTCTGAGCCGACGGTTCATTGTACCCCGTAAATTGCAAAGGGGATCGTGGAACAAGCCACATGATGCACAAGACACAGAATTGGTTGTTTGATGCTGCCAGCAGCGTGAATAATTTTTTTCACGCAACATGTGACCAATTACGTGTGCGCCGTTCACTGTTCACTCACAGTTGCTCACATTGGCATCAAACTGATCAATTTTATCCAGGTACTGTAAACAATGCCTCAACAATGCCCAGAGTAGCCATGCATCTCTTATTGCTATTATTTGGAAATTTTATTTGTTATTTATCAAATCTCTATGAAACCAGCAGGAAATCCGTGTAGCTTAAAAGAATCACTAAAAGAAACAGTCGGCTAACTACGTACTCTGAACTGACATTGGCATGATGCCAACAATACAATAAACACACAAACCAAAACCCCTGTACATTAATTAACTGTACCACCCGCATTCAAACTGTTTGTATTTTACGAATAGTGAAATATTTGTGCATGTTTTGATAGTGATTCACAGGATCGGACCGTTTGCTTGCCAGCTGATATCGCCTGTTAGTATCGCACAATCACAAACAATGCCACCTACCTTCGCAATTTCGGGTGGCCATTTAACTCTTCTGACCTCCCCTCCAATATTTTTGGGACTACTCCAAACATCATCTCTGCCACTGGGTGAACTTGAACGCATATTGTACCGACCCAACAGGAGCCCTGCCAAGATGCCTCCGTTGCCGTTTAACCAGCCGGTCGCTATCCCCGTCGGGAACGACACGAAGGTCCAGGTAAAGGATATGCGTGCTGTCCGGACAACGAAATCGATCCAAGTCGAAGTTCAGCCCCAAGCCGGCCCTAACATCCAGGCGACAATTGACGCAGGAACGCAAGGCTACCTTGTTCAGCGTGAGCCTGACGGTTCGGCCCTCGTTCTGATCTTCAAAAAGAACGGTGGACGGGGATTGTGTACGTATTATCCATTAACCAGCTGACCATGGAATTTTGGATAATACTGCTGCTAACACTTGTCCCTTTTGCCAGGCAAACTGCCCCGAAATATTCTGGAGCTTGGAAGAATGCATTCTGAGTTCCGCATTCTCTCTCCTAGGCTCATCATGGCACAAAATGCGTCGGCGGTGTCAAGTCGACGGGCTACCGACCCTGCCGGAAAGGCCATCCTTATGATATGGGAAGGCATCATGAAGAACCGAGAGATCCTGATGAAGTTTGGCTTGCGGTCCGATATTTGCGAGAAAGCGTTAGGCGACGAAGTCCAGAAGAAACTGTCACTGGATGCGATTCTGGCTTGTAAGTTACACCCCATCAAATCAGTATTACTCCTTACTGACCACTTGCTTTGTATCATCAGCCTTCTCCCCATCAGCATGGGCTGCACTCAACGTACCGAACCTCCCAGTTAAACAGTTCCTTCGCATTCAGACGATCTCGCCCACCTGGCCAAAGCTCAAGACCGGTGAGACTGCCATTTATCTTCGATTGTACGTGCCGAACCACGCAAACGATCCCGAGATCTCCCACTTTGCCAAGTACGGCGGACGCACCATCCGAGAGTTTCCTTATCAGCGACAGAGGGAGCATGCCATGTGTGTTCGAGATCAACAGAATAAAATGGGCCACTACATCGAAGCACGAAAGTATCCGAATCATTATGCCATGCCGATGATGATACTACAAGGTGTTCGCCCTGAGGTGGTGCCCATGGCAGAGATGACTGTTTGTGCGCTGCTCAGAACTTGGAGCCCTGGCGCTACCTCCATTTCTGAGAAGGCCATTTCCGAAGCTCTCTCATCTGGCACTGTGGATCATCGCATGCTCATGACGTCTATCGCCAACATCACAGACAATGCGCTTCGCAAGACGAACTTCCCTCTTTTCGGAGGGACGGGATGCAACTGGAGCTGCCCTCTTGGCGAAGCCCTTCTCAGGAAGCGAGAATGGTTTCGCTACCGCTTTGTTCTCTCCAATAACCGCGCAATGTTCGTCTATCGATGGCAGGCACACGTCACACTTATCAAGGATACTCCAAGCATTCATGTTGCCTTTATTGGTGGGTTTGGAACGAATGACCAAGGCAACAAGTACCTCAACGGATTTATCCTTGAGCACAAGTTGGCTGGCTTGACTGGCATTAAGGTTGGGTTGCCAGTGATGATCTCCATTGAGTTAATGGAGGATGGAGAGCCCCACCCCTTGCCCTGGTATCGCCATCCGTATCATGGCGCCTGGGACAACTCGCACGAGCTACACAGCTTCAGCATCAAGCTTGAGTGGCTTGATGAGTCGACTAACCAATGGTATATGACTTCGCTGCAGCATGGCGCTCTGCTTCGTACCTATGCCAAGTCTAAGACTGCCACCCCAGAGCCTTTTCCCGTCACGGCAGCTTGGCGCAAGGCAACGATGATACTCCAATTTCTTCATAATCGGCGCTATCGGAACGCACCCAACTATTTGATCGATTCTTTTCGCCCCGACATCAAGGAGATGGTCAGCAATCATATGGACCAGACTCTTTCTTTTCGGCAACTCGATGAAACCATCCTCGACCCCCCAAAACTCGTCAGCTTCCAACACAATTTGATGCAGCTCACCAGTGCTTCTCGAGTCATCTGGAAAAACACAACCGTGGGGGGGAAGCCAAGCAACGATTGGTTTGGCCAAAATCTTCCCGGGCGTCAAAGCACCGCGTGCACTCCTTGTATTACCTACAGGTTCATGCGTACAAATAGCCCTTTGACCGTAGGATGCTCTGACCCAAATGGCAACCTACGGCTTCCAGAGTCGGTTCCAAATCGGCAGCTGATCGAGAAGAATTCCTGCGGTCTTTGCTGGACAATCTGGAGGCGACCCTGCATCTGGATTCCAAAAGGTTTTGGCAAGGTACAGTCCGGCGATGATCGTGTTATACTCCCGGAGGGATATGAAGGGCTCGCTCCTTTTTACCTTCGTCCTTTGGAGGCTACCCCGATCCAGCCTCCCCCCATTGACATGAATGAGTACTACTCGATGAAGGAGCAGATTGATCTCTCAGCTGTGGAGGGTGATTTGGGCGTCGAAGGTATGGAGGGTATTGAGGTGGACGACGACATGGGTGAGGAATAAAGGGCGGGGTCCTGTTCTGGACACGGGTGGGAATGGAGAGGTTTGGGCGATTTTGAAATGCCCCTAACAGCAAAATTGACGAGAGACGAGATAAAATGGTGCAGTTAGGCAAGGTCGGTTAAGGTTTTTCATTTTTCGGGGACTCGCTTCAACAGCGTGGAACACCCGCAGGGTCTTGTGGTCTCAACACCACAGACGATGGTCGGACATGGTTTTGTTTTTCAGGTTTGTTTTTTTCGGGTGCTCGCTCCAACAGCTTGGAATGCCCGCAAATTAATTCTGGTGGTCTCAACACCATAGATAAAAGTTAGAAATTCTCATGGTCTAGTTTTAAATCCTATGTGGCCTCATTATGGGAGTGTCGAACTGGATTATTGTGACATAAATGGTTTCATAGAAACCACTTGGCTTGGTACGCTGTTTAATACCGTCCACATTCTGCTGTGCCACACTCTGAAAATGGGCTCTACAAAAGGGGCGAAAGACTGACGAAAAAACAAAAAAAAACACTGGGAGCTCATCGATGCGGCACAAGTCAGCGTGTGCCTCGCTTGAGGGCCATAGACCGGTCAAATCATCATCAAGGTATTAGAAGATGGCACCAGAGCATGGGGACGGGATCCTGGGTAGGCGAGGCTCGATGCAGAGGCCGTGAACACTTGGACGACAGAAGAGGCTGCCTAGCTTGGTCGTCGGGGGAGTGGCTCTTGACGTGGTCAATCTTGTGCGTGGATCAGGCAATGTGTAGGTGGTGCTCCACGAGCACATTGGAGATAATCACGTAGCCGGAAAGCCGTGATGAAAAGGGCGACTCTGCGTTAGGACTGATGATACTCCAGGTCTGCTGCGATTTTACTGCCGTGTCGGTGTGCGACACACACAGTCAGAGGGGCAGCAGCATGCCATATTTTTTTTTCTTCCCGCTTCAAGTTGGTCCAGTTCATTCTCTGCAAACGATCAACTTTTGCCGACGAAACACAATGCGACACCGCAATACCTTCAGGGCAACAAAGCCGAGCAGATGAAGGCACCGGCCGATACTCAGTCATCAAACTCGCTTGCACATCGAAAATCATGACGAAATCACATTCGATCTGGAAAAAGCAAAACGCGTTTCACGATGCTTCAGCGCCGGCGGATGTGTTTGCGAGGCTGAGACGATAAACTTGACTGTTGCCACGAAAGCGAAAGGGCCTTGTGTTCGCGACCATGCTCCATTCCGTTTCCGCAATACGCACCACTTCATGTAAGCTTTCATCGCCATCACTATTGCCATTGCCATCTTCATCGTCACGAGGCAAAGCTTGATTTGAAACGCAGATGGCTAACGCACCCGCACCCTTTGCACCACAACGACGTCAACGCCAACGCCAACGCCGAAGCCAACGCAGCCAACGCCGCTCGCTCCATTCCTAAAATCCCGCTTCTAGTCCTTCCGATGACCTGCCGCTTGCCACTCGACGCTGCAACCCGTGTCATGCTCACGATGGGAACGCTTCGCTCGTCCGTCTCGGCTGCTTCCCTTTCCTCCCCATACGACTCAACCAACTTCGATCACCGCTCGCATACGATACGATACGATACGGCTCGACACTTCAGATCACCGCTCGCATACGATACGATACGATGCGGCTCGACACTTCAGATCACCGCTCGCATACGATACGATACGATGCGGCTCGACACTTCAGGATACTCGCCGAGTTCGAAACAGCATCGTCGGCATCTGCACGACTTTGGCTTCCCCCATCATTGCCGACGTCCATTAGGCCATGTCAAAGGTCTCTCGCCTCATTAGCTCCGTCACCAATGACTCTCCTCCGACACTCGGTCGCATTGACTCTCGCACCGCCGCCAGGCCTGCTAGGCTGGCCCCAACGCAAGCCATCGCAGTGGTGTCGGCGGAACATGATCATTCATTCATATTGCTGCCTTTTTGAGGTCATCACCCTCGGACACTACAGCGGCTGGCTGGCTGGCTGGCGCTCGGCTCCGTTTTTAGCGGTCGGTCGGACAAACATATCCCCCAAGAAACTCAAGGCCCTTCTTCGCCGCGTCTCTGCTTCATCTCTGACCAAGTCGACATAACAACCGTCACTATGCTTGATAACGTACTCTCCGTTGAACACGTCGTTCTCGTCGACTCGATTGAGCGCCTTGTCCATGGTAATATGAGACGAAACACAAGCGACACGTGACCGAGCGCAGATTGCCGCTTTTGTGACCTCTTCGCACGCTGGCTCAACTTCGACTCAGCTGTTCATTAGTGCTGCATCAGCCTTCGTCAGCCCTCTTCAGCCCGCATCAGTCCTGCTCACCTCTTTGGCTGAGGAGCAGCCTATTCTCTGCTTTAGATCTCATTTCTGGGCCCTTAACCTTTAGCCTTTCAAATAATACAATCTAACTCTCATAAGCATAATGCAACCCTAACCAGGTACGAAGACTTAGGCCTTCTTTGTTAGAGATATGATGTGTTGTATTGGGTAAAGTAGACCAAGTGTTCTAAGGGAAGGGAGGTATAAGAAGTGCTTCTCCCTTGCTTTACATGACCCATATTAAGCCTCGGTTGATAACTGTGAGACAGTTCCAGCCATTCCAACAAGGGCAAGATCCTAGTAGGATTTATGGCGATAGGAGAGTGGTATAGCGAGGAGGTACTGCTTAAGTTAGGTGCGGATGCAGAAGCTGTGGGTCAGAAGCTGCGATCTCGACCGTCAGTGTGGGAGGATACCATCGCGCTCGCAAAGACGCACGCCAAACTGGAGCGAATGGGTGCGGGAGCTGATGCCGAATAGGTTATAAGTTGCAGAGCCAAAATGTGCGAACACGATGATGCCGAGTAGGTGATTGACTCGTGGATATGGAAAGATGGTGCATGGCCTAGATTTAATAGAAACGAGCGGGATGAGGCGGTTTAAAACAAATTATCTGCTAAATATAGGCATGTGCCAAGCGTCTTAGCGGGATGACGCACTGATAAAGTTGTCCTGTGCGTTTGCTGTTTTGATGACCGAGGTGTGTGGAACTGGATTCGGTTTTATTTGATCTGTGTTGGAATGGATAGTTGATGGGAGTGAGCATCGTTTCTTCAGTCGCATCCGCATCTAGATGGTCAGTAGAAAATGGCATTTGATCCTGTGCAATCCTTTTTCCCTGCAAGGGTAGCATTGCATCTCACTGGAACTCTGCAACCCCGCAAAACGCCATCACACTGCAACGCTGCTTGGGGATGCTTTCGGGCGGGAAGCGGGGGCAGTCGGGGGTAGGCTGTTGATCAGCAAAACACTACCAATAACGAGGTTCACGCAGGTCCGCGCCTCGTAAATAGGGCCTGTCCCGCTGAGCGCGCTCGCTGGACGAAGCACCTCGCTCCCACAACCAAACAGTGCCGTCATGCAGTGCTCTCTCAACCGCGTTGTTCGCGCACTCTGCGTCTTCGCGGCCACCTCGCTGATCCTCGTCGCAATCCCCTTCTCATGATCTAAACCCAGCCATCTCCCGCACTATGACCGTCCCAATGTGGTGGGGCCTCTCAACCGGACCCACGTCGCTCCCGGGGTGCCCATCAAGCCCGACACGATACAACACTGCGCATCCTCTGCGCCGGCGGCTCCATCACCTCGGGATAGATGAGCGATCTGGACGGTGGCGATGGCAAAGGCTTTCGCTTGCAATTGCGCGGGGACTTGACCGGTAAGAAGACATTTGTGTGTCGGCACGCGTTGGCGAGAGAGAGACATTCCAGATGACGGACGGTGCGCATAGCCGATGAAATGGTCTTTGCGGGCACAGTTTCTACGGGCACCATGAGGGATCCCTACCTTTTGGGGTGCGACGCTACAATAGCAGCCAAAACACTGATTGGCTTTGGTAATTAACTAACTAACTGCTCCGATAGGCTGCGTGGCCAGACAACACAATTAACTTGATTCGCAGGCAGGTCGTCGCATCGCTCGAGCAGCAACCCAACATCATCCTGTTCCACACTGGGACAGCAACATAGACGACCGGCCCAACCGCGCACTCGAGGGCAACGATCCAGAGAGTAAGCTGGGCGCTTGGGCGATTTAATTGACGAAATGGTCGAAGCGTGTCCCGATGCCGTTATCCTTGTTGCCATGTTTATAGGCACATGTCTTCATGTGTAATCCTCAAGCTCTCGTGGCCTGAGCTGACTCAACTAGCTTTTCACAGCAGACTACAATACCCATGGCCCTCTAAAACACAGATATCTCCAACAGCCTCTGCCAAACTTTATAGGTACCTGTAGCCCCCAACAATGCTACCCCTTTGATTCCCGTAAGCCTCCACCCAGGTACGTCGTGTCAATCGCCCGCACACCAAAGAAAATACCATCCAAAGATAATGCAACGTTTTATGAATGGGAACAATACTAAAGATGATCGGTGATATCAATCAATAATAATAAGTAGCATCTTTAATTTGGAGCTTTGCTGTTGGCTATATATTTTGCTTGGTACCTGTGGAGAAGCGCGGCACCTCTCCACCAGGTCGGCCAGGCGGTGTGGGGCGGCCGGGCGAGGGCGACAGTCGACCTGGCTGCTCAGTGGGCAGAGATCAATCCATGACTCGAGATGATTTGGCCGGCGGGTCTGGAGTAGCACTTGGGAGGGAAACGGTAACCTGCTTTGACGGTTCCATCCCAGCCCCACCGAGGCATTCTCCAACACTACTCCCAACTAGCTGCTCCGTAAGCTGATGGCTGGGACCCCGGTACGGGGCACTGATGCAAACGTTCGTTCCTGTGAACTCCGACCCCGGAAGTCACCGAGTCGGCAAAGTGCGGGAAGACGTTACGACAAAACGACACACGACACACGATGTATAGGACCATTATCAACCCTAGGTGGTAATCTACAGTACTGAGTGAAAATGGTTCATCTTTTGGATACCTATGACAGCAATCAATTTCCATGCCAGTATCCCCTCTTCCTATTTACTCCTCATTGACCAAATTCCCAACCTTTCTCCCTGCTTCAGTTGCTGTGCCGCCGCACTGCTTGGATTGTGACTTATTCTTCCCTAACCCAGACATTTGGCACCCGCAATGAGTTTCCTTTAAAGATTCTCACGTGACGCCACTCCCGGTCTTCCGGTAACGGCATATCCCAGCCAGTGGATGCGTGGTATGATTGCGTAAAGTGAGGAGCCAAAGGTCTGACAAGGCCTCGCGGCCGGTCACCCGCCAATTCAACCAAATAAATAAAATAAGCCAGCATAAATAATTCGATCAATCATAATATTAGGTTTGCTTGTTATGTTAGTGTTAGAAGATATTATTTATTGTTTTAGACCTTAGACTGGAAAACTGGAAAGATGGTCGCAATCGAAATCTGACACTGTTGTCAGACTTTTGGCACATCGTGTTAGCTATGCGACGCTGCCATGCTCGGGTGATAATGGATGATTGATTGTGGGAATCGGGCCTTATTAGACTAATTGTGGAAACCAGCCTGGTTGATGGATGAGCGGTTTCTATCTCTGTCGTCATGACTGCTTTAAGCTCCACTACCACAACATCATCAACCCCTTGCTAGGATCCGACTCGGACACAGGGTGCTGTAAAAGCTCAAGAAGTAAATGCATGGCCTTGAGACTGAAGCTTGGTTAAAAAAGAACTTTGAAATCTATTATTTTATTTACAGCTGTTATACTCTATCGGGCAGTGTATCCACCGTCAATAATAAAGTCGGCACCAGTGGTATATGTGCTTGCATCACTGGCAAGGTACAGGTAAATGCCTCTCAACTCTCGCGGGTCCGCATCTCTCATCAGCGGAGTAAGGCTGAACCACTGCTCCTTCATCTCAAACGGACAGTCTCCGGAAATTGCCGTGTCGATGTAGCCAGGGCTGACCGAGTTGATTCGGCCGCCCCATTTGGCCCACTCGACTGCCAGGCTCTTGGCCAAATGGATGCATCCAGCCTTGCAGGCATTGTAGCAGCTCTGCTCCTGGGGCACGTTGGCAGCGTGGCCGCTCATGCTGGCAGTGATAATGCCGACACCTCGCTTCTGCTCTCGGAATACGAGACCGGCAGCGCGCATGCAGTAGTACGCTCCATCAAAGTCGATAGCTCGCACATTGTCCCAGTCTTCAATCTTGTCATCCAGACCTCCAGCCTTTGTGGGGATTCCGTGGTTGGCAATCATGACATCGAGTCTGCCAAAGTCGCTGACAACCTGGTTGACGGTGGCCTCGACATTCTCATATTTGCGTACGTCGACCTTGTAGACCTCTACCTTGACTCCAAAGTCTTGGCTAATCTTGGCTTTAATCTTGTCTGCGGTTGAGGAGCTGTGGTACCAGAGGGCAAGCTAAAAATAACGGTCAGCATCAGTTTCAACATGGGTGGCGTTGGGAACTGTCTCACATTGGCACCGGCTTCGGCCAGGCCGCGGGCGATCTCAACACCAATACCTCCACATCCGCCGGTAATAATGACGGTGCGACCATCCAGTCTAAATGACTTAAACAGGCTGTCCTCAATAGGAGGGTTGGGTTTGCGGATGGACTGTCGTCCGTTGGCCCCGTTGGTTCCGTTTGTGCCAGTCATGGTAGCTAATTAAGGAGGTGGTTGAATTCGAGAGCGAAACTTGAGCCTGAATTCCAATGTGTAATGCACCAAGACTTGGATTGATCATCACTAAGCGAGAAAGAGTATTCAGCCCTTCAAATAATCGCAACACTATGCCCCCCTAATGCAAGACGGGAATCAGCGTCCGTCAAAGTTGGGGTAACGGGGACTGTGGAGCAAGTCGGACGGGGCGGCCGTGCCGCTCCGGGTTGGCGCGTTGTCCCCGCGTCCGGGGTAGGGTGATTGTCGCCCTTGGGTTAGCGTTTGGGGCAAAGGTGGGCTATTGATGTGATTGATAACCCTGAGTTCATTTACACTTGTCAAAGTTATCTTCACTTATACGAGGGCATTGACGGGCCAGTGGGTATTTTTCCTTAGGCACACGAGCAATGGAAACTTAGGCATGTATAAATAAATGAATAAATAAACGGTCATAGTTCATAAGCAAATAAAATGAGATTATTCTATTATTCTTTAATTAGGACTTATATTTGGCGGTTTCCTGTGGATTATCCCCGAAGCAGCAGTCTAGAAATCCATCCGCGCTGGGCGCAATTCGAAGTAAAAAGTGCTAATGATAGACACATGCATGGCAACATCACTATTTGCACGTATAACATTTCTCTACCGCTGATCTACAAGCAAATGAATCTTCCTGTATACTCTCTATCAAAATGTCATAAAGACCGTCGCTGTGCTTAACAACGTATTCTCCATTGACCAAATCATTCTCATCAGTTCGATTGAGCGCCTTTTCCATGGTATCCTCAATTCCCGACCCAAGGTGCCGCTTGGCCACTCTCGTGCGCGCAAGTGACGGCTCTACCTTGACAAGCCATCGATCATCCACTGCAGGGGCGATTGCATCCCATGGCTCCTCGTCGCATAGCAGATAGTTGCCCTCGAGAATGCAAACCTGCACATCGGGCCCCACCGTCAGGCCATCGGGCACGGGATCTTTGACGGCATGATCGAATGTTGGTGCAGTGACAGCGTAGTTCCCGGCCCCATCCCGGAGCCTTTCCACCAGAGCGGCTGCGGCTGCCCCGTCAAAGGTCCAGGGTGCGCCGCGGCGGGCGAGAGCCTCCGCTGCATTGGGCAACGAGCGGAGCGTGGCCAGGGGGAGGTGGAAGCCGTCGGCTGAGACGACTGCAATGGACGGGCCCAAGGCGAGCGACGTCACGGATTGGGCGACTCTTTGGGCAATTGTCAACTTTCCCGATCCCGGGGGCCCGGCCATGGCAATGAGGAGCCGGTCTTTGCCTTGTGCCTTTTTGAGCGCGAATTGGCGCTCGACGCGCTCTGCCAGAGAGTGGTAGACTGCATCCATCGCGCTCTCTGTAGATGACTTTATAATTATTCAGTTGATTTTCATATTGTAGTTCATTAACAATTATTGTGCATTTTTTCTTATGAACCGCGTACATCAGGCAGTGAGACGTCTTTCGGACCCCTGCGGAGCTCTGTCACCCTGCATCATATTTCCCCGCCCGCAGGAGTTCATCCGGATACACCATCGACGCTTGTTAAGATCGTCTAAAAATCTAGTACGAATTAATAAGATCTCGATCAATCTCTCTTCCCCAGCTTCTACTCTGCAGCCATCAAGGTACTCAATAATTCACCATGACAGAAGTAGTAAGTTTTTCTTATAACCATCTACGACGTGCCATCATGCTGATAGTATTTCATGTAGAACCCCGCCTTTGTTCTCCAGTCTATCAAGAACGTCTCCTTTGAGGAGCGCAAGGTCACTCCTTTGAAGGATGAGCACGATGTTCGTGTCCATGTCCAGCAGACTGGTATCTGCGGCAGTGACGTGCACTACTGGCAGCGTGGTCGCATCGGTGACTTCATCCTTGAGAGCCCCATCATTTTGGGCCACGAAAGCGCTGGTGTAGTCGTGGAAGTAGGAAGCAAGGTCAAGAATGTCAAGGCGGGCGACCGAGTCGCCATTGAGCCTGGTGTTCCTTGCCGCAGATGTGACTTCTGCCGCGTTGGATCTTACAACCTCTGCGAGGATACCGTATTTGCCGCCACACCCCCTCACGACGGAACACTTCAAAAGTACTACGATGTTGCTTCTGATTACGTGTATCCCATCACCGACAGCATGACCGCCGAGGATGGAGCTCTTGTTGAGCCCGTGGCTGTTGCTGTTCAGATTGTCAAGGTGGGAGATCTCCGCGCCGGCCAGTCAGTTTTGGTCTTTGGTTGCGGTCCCATCGGTGTACTCTGCCAGGCTGTTGCCAAAGCCCATGGTGCCAGCAGAGTCATTGGTGTTGACATCTCCGAGTCTCGAGCAGATTTTGCTCGTGGATTCGGTGCCGATGGCGTTTACGTGTCAAAGACCAAGCCAGAGGCTGGCACAGACCCAGTTGAGGCTGCTCGTGCCATGGGAGAGAGAATCGTCAAGGAGTTCGGTCTTGGCCAGGGCGCTGATTTGGTCCTCGAATGCACTGGTGCGGAGCCTTGTATTCAGGCAGGTATCTTTGCGGCTAAGAAGGGCGGTACCTACGTACAGGCCGGAATGGGCAAGGAGAACGTCGTTTTCCCCATCACAACTACTTGCATTCGGGCATTGAATGTCAAGGGTTCTATTCGTTACTCGACAGGTTGCTACCCTGAGGCGATCAGACTTATTGGAAGCGGCAAGATCCAGCCTTCCAAGCTCATCACTCATCGCTTCAAGTTTGAGCAAGCTGAGGAAGCATTTGAGTTGGTGCGACAAGCCCAGGAGAACACACTCAAGGTTATTATTGAGGGAGTGCAGAAATAAGAAAAGTTTAGATAGAAACATAATGATACGAGTTAAAAAAAAGTAATTTACAAGAACCTTATGACTGACGAGTGATGTTCCAAGGACTGCGGTTAGTGCATGTGGCCAGATTCTGGTTAATAGATTCTTTTAAATTTTCAAAATTATGAATTACTGGAGCGAAATATTGTCGTTTTAACGACTTATTCAGTGTCTATTGACCTCATGGTGTTATTCATAAGTTTAAACAGATGCTAGACTGATTTGCGGATAATTCTATGTGCAGTCTCACTGGATCCCTATGCATAAGATATTTCAGCCAACTTTCTACAAGAAAGTATCAAAGCTTTCTAAAAACAACCAAGGCCAAAATTAGTCCCAATCCGGTATCAAGTCACACAGCAAACACCGAGGGTGACCCTCCCGGTTGATGCCCGATCCGTAGCCCTGCTCCGGGGGAGAGTCGCCCCAGACCGCAACCCCGCAGACATCCCCACCTCAACTAGATCAGCACCGGAGAGGGTCAGCCGCACGGGCTGCAGCTTCTGGCAGACGGGGTATATTCGCTGTAGCGACTGTAGTCTTTAAAGCTTGTAGTTTGTTCGGTGAGTTGAGTGTTGGCTTGAATTCACACCTTATTCTTTCTCATCATCTCAATCGTCATCATGGTTCTCGCTGCGCACCCTAACCCCGTTGCCCCAGTGCTGTCGCACTTCTCGCTGGAGGGCAAGACGGCCCTTGTCACAGGTGGATCGCGAGGAATCGGTCTTCAAGTCGCTACTGGTCTCCTTGAAGCCGGTGCTTCAGTTGCCATCACCTACTCGACAACATCGGCCGACGAGATCTCTTCACTCGTTTCCTCGCTTTCCTCAGCAAACGCCGGTCGCACTGTCAAAGCCTACCAGTGCAATGTCACTGACCGAGCTGCTGTGAACTCGGTCGTCCAGACCGCTGCAAAGGACCTTGGTGGCCTCGACATTGTCGTTGCCAATGCTGGAATTGCAGACCACATTCCTGCCGAGGACTACCCCGAGGATAAATGGCGAAACCTCATTGATGTCAACTTCAACGGCGCATTCTGGACGGCGCAGGCCGCTGCCAATGTTATGAAGGGCACCAAGACTCGGGGCAGCATCATTTTCACTGCTAGTGTGAGTGCCATTCTAGTGAATGTGCCTCAGACCCAGGCTGCGTACAATGCCAGCAAGGCGGCCGTCGTCCACCTGGCAAAGAGTTTGGCAGTTGAGTGGGTTGATTTCGCAAGAGTTAACTGTGTTTCTCCTGTAAGTCTACTCCAAATATTTTAGCTGAAAGCTCGCTAACCAAATCAGGGTTTTATTGCGACAGACATGTTGGAGGTTCACCCCAAGGAGTGGAGAGACAAGTGGTTTGGCATGATTCCAGGATCCAGACTCTGCGAGCCTGCGGAGTTGAAGGGCTCTTACGTCTATCTGGCTAGTGATGCTAGCAGTTACATGACTGGTGAGTATCCGGAACGTGTCGCAAAGAGATGCACTAACATGTATTACAGGAGCAAACATCGTTATTGATGGAGGTTACACGTTACCCTAAAGAATAATTATGAGCTAAAATGAATAATGATACTTTGACGAATGGATGACGCCATGTGACCTCTAAGCTTTTGAACCCAAGACTATCTATTCCAGCACCAATACATCGGGGCACCTCCATAAAAAAATCCCCGGTTTGACCTCTAATAGCTTCGTGAACAGAGAAAGAAAGTCTTATCCTACTCTTTCTTTAGACCAATCTTTCCAGTCTTTCTCAACCCAAATGTTCCAATGACTCCACAGGCCACCATGAATGCGAACATGGCCCAAAAACTAGCTCTATATCCCTCCATAAGTGCCGAAGCCCTGTCCATGTTCCGCTGCTTATTGGTAACAACTGTGGAGATGACTTGGACAACGGCAAGACCCAATGCAGCTCCGAACTGAGCAGCCGTATTAAACACAGCTCCGGCTAGGGCTTGGGTGTCTTCGGGAAACACATCCGTGATTACAATAAGTCCAATGGTGAATAAAGCGTCGATGCAAACGGGTTGCAGCATCTGAGAAACAAAAGCGCTACCCCAATATGGCCACGACGGCTGAATAACCGCCATGAGTATGGCGGAGACGGCACATAGGGCCGATGTCGACGCGACGATCCACACCGCGGGAATGCGATGCACAAAAAGGCCAATAGTGAGGTTGACAAAAGTTCCGACAATTGTAGAGGGCAAGATACGGATGGAAGCTTGAAGGGCCGAGAGGTGTTGCACTTCCTGGAAACTAAAAGACAATATTAGGTTGAGGATCGTGGCTTGGCACTGTTAAACTCACAAAAGACTAGAGAAGAGCTCCATTGCATTGATGACAGCAGCCGATAGGGCGATAGTGATGCAAATAGTTGAAAATGTCGGGTTTCTCCAAAGATGGTTTGGTATCAGCGCAATTTTGTTCACCTTCACGCGTTGATGCATGTAGAAGACGAATGTGACCAAAGCAACCATGCTCGAAGTGAGGCACGCAATGCTTGCTGGTTCCCTAATGCGGGATACGTCCGCACTCAGAATCCTATATTCAAAATGAGCTTCTCCAAGTCCAGCGTCGATTTTGGCGGGAACTTACGCCAGCATGTAGCAAAGCAATGTCATGCACCCACATGACAGTAAAGCGCCAATCCAATCTACCTTGGTTTTGAGGCCGTGCAATACGCTCTTCATACTATGAGATTTCCTGCTTCGAGGCAAAGCCCAAGTGGCAATGACGGCAAGGAACAGTGTGAACCCTCCTGTGAGGTACCACCCAGAACGCCAACCAATGGTGTCGACAAAGATGCCGCTCAAGACAAGGCCAACAGAGAGGCCAAATGGTTGGGCAAGACCAAGGAAGGAAAATGCGAGATTTCGGCCTCTGCCCTGGGGGAGAGCTTCCGTTATAATGGCAACACAAGAGGCGAGGTGCAGGGCAAGGCCTACTCCTTGGAGTGCCCGGAGAGCTACGAGCTCAGGGCCGTCCCGCGAGAAACCAGCCGCAATCATCAGTGCACCGCTGGTAAAAGCTCCAGTGAGATCGACCCATCGAGGGCCGACGACATCGGCAACAGAACCGGCGAGTAACAAAGTGGATGCAGTCGCAAGACTGGACACAGACGCAGGCCAAAAAGAGAGAGACGGGGGAAGTTGCAAATCCCTTTCAATCGCTGGCAGCGCAACACCGACGATGCCATTGACCATGCTCCCAGTGAAGGTGATTCCGGACATTAAAATCGTCAGCACGACTTTTTGGAGGTTAGTCAGCTGCGCGGGAGTTGGTGGCTCTGGTGGCAATTCTTGATCTTCAGAAGGGGTAACCAATGTTTCCTGCGCGATTGCTGCTGGCATGTCCTTGAGGGGGATGGACTCGCCCCTGTGGGAGACCTCGACGCTGCATGTTCCCGTAGTAGACATCTTTGCTCAATTACCGCGACTGTGGTGTTTTTTTTAGACGATGGGGCGACTTTGCGACGGCTTTCTGGGCAACATCACGTCTGTGGATGTGAAGTGAAGCTTATTTCAAAAGCGAGGGGTCTACGGCTAAAATACTCAAGCCAATTCAGTTGGCATGCACCCACGACGGAGAATTGGTGATTAGCAAATGTGGCGTGGGTCGCATCTGTTGATTGAAGGTTCTGGTCCCTCTAATCCAGAGGCAGACTAGTAGCCAGCCATCGTCACTGGGAGTGATCCATCAAAACTCTGGGGCGAGGAAAGTCGTTGCGAGCCCTCTGTAGCGGCCGGTGGGTCCTCGGAGAGTCCTACCCTTGGCGTTGCAGCGGCTGCTTATGGGCGCAACGGCGTGAGTCACCGTCAGCGTTTGAAGCCTCAAGATTGGTTTGTTCGCGATGTTGCTTGGAGGTGTGGTCAGACGTCTTGTTACAGGGCTGATGAGTATAATTAACTAGATACCGCCGCAATACAACTGACACTTGGTTGTCGAATCACTGCACCCCACCCTGTGAGCATCCTCGTCCCTCCACACTTCCAAGTTGGCTGTGATCGGTTGGTTCCTGGTTCCCAACTGAAATGGCCATGTAAAACTACAAGACCAAGAAATAACATATCAACGGGATCCGATCAAATATGGAGCTAGAAAAGAAAAGACAGCCAGCCATTCATTCAATTGCGATGCTATTCCATCATAGTGGACAGCTATTAGCAGCCAGCTTCACAGGCCTCTCGACTGTCATCAAGCAAGTGCATTGAGCAGCTTTTTACATCACGCAAAGATGTTGCTGATTTTCTACAAGTCTGTGTGAATATAATAAATATCCTAGCCTCAAGTTCAGCAAATGCGGAAACTGCCGATTCCGTCACCCGAGGTTTTCCCCATAAATCACGACAGGTGTTGGTTGCATCGTCAAGCGCTATGACCAACCGTTAGTTGGCCTGCTGACGCCTGAACCAGCCACCGTCAACTCGTAAGACTCTCATCCGACGTTGTAACGCAACATCATAATGGAAACGATGCCTGAAAGCAGGTTCTTTGCGCTCTCGATAGAGCTCATTTTAGAGATTGCGGGCTACCTGGATCCATTGTCATACCTCAATCTCGCTCTCACATGCTCTCACTTCCATCGCCGAGCCGAGCCAATCTTTCGCCTGCATCGCAAAGCGGCCACACAATACAAGGTCACATCGGACCTTCTACCAGAGACCGTGCTTGAGCTTCTTGAAGGCTCTAGCAAAAATCCCTTTGGCAAATGGCACGTCCGCGAGCTAGAATTCTGGGGTAGTCGGAGAGTCTGGGAAGACTGGCGGGCTTGGGAGTTGCAACCTCCTGGGACGTTCCGGTTGGCTGATGAGAAAGCTACTAGGCTGAGTTTGGGACAGCCTGAGATGAAGATGTGCTTTCAGGTTGCTAAAGAGTGGTGGGAGCTTTCCGATGATGACTTTGATGCTGCAAGAAAGGACCTCGAATCTGGTGACGATGGGTTCATCAAGATGCTTCTCATTGCTTCGTGCCCCCGGCTGAACAGCTTGAAATTTGTTAAGCGAGGCGATGATCCGCATACAAGCTTACAATGGATGACTAAAGCAATTAGATGGAGCAAGGTTAGCGGGAAATGGCCCCCTGGCTTTCAGTCTTTGCGCAGCGTGGCGATCGGAGTATCCACAGGAACAATACTGGACGATCCAGAGGTCAAGCGTCGGGCTTTCGATTTGGCGGGTATAGTCAATCTCCCAGGTATAACAAATGTTTACATTCAAGATCTTCATCAGGAATTTGACGAGGACGACGACGTCCAAGAAAACTCTGCAAACAGGGTGGGTACGGCGGCAGACAAGTATAACATATCACCTTATTCTTCCTCCATCCAGCATATATATCTTGACCGTACACACCAGCTCGAGTACGAGTTTCAAAATGTGCTGTTAGGCGCTTCAAAAGGCCTTCAATCAATGACGGTACGAGGCAGAAGCCATTCTCAATTCGACGACATGGACATCATTGTCAGTAAATTGGGAGAAACTTACCCAACAACCATGGAGAAGCTTACCTTCTATAACCCCGGCGGCTTGCACGGTTACCGCTGTAATGTCTATCGCCCAGAGGAGCTAAACGAGTACCGGGGCCTCAAACAACTTTCCATCGCCATAGATGACGTGGAGCTGGATGCGTACTACAACAAGACTGATGGTTCAGATTTCCCTAACCGAGACCAAGTTGTCGAATGGCTAGTGGAAGCGGAGATATTTCCACACAGCATGGAAGTACTCATGCTATGGACACAGTGGGGTACATGCGACTTCCTTCAAGTGGATGAGGGCCTTGATCGGCTTGACATACTCGACGATGTGTTAGTGGCCATTATCAACCAAAAAGAAGATTACTATAAAGGTCTCAAAATCCTATATGTGGACGATACTGAGAGGTCTTTGGAGCAACAAAGACAAAGACCTTGCTTTCAGAAGGCGATTGCTGCAGGTCGTGACGCCGGAGTGCATGTGCACACCCTGACAAATCAGGACGACGACGGCGCTTGGAAAAGCTTCCCTACCGCACCAGATAGATATGATCTGAAAACTGGCTCCTTTGGGGAGAGACCTATCACGTGGAAGATCAACCGTCTGACCGGCGATTGGGAAGACCCGGGGTGTGAGGGATGTGGGAAATGTGAGGAGTGTCTCAGAATTTATCCAGAACATGTATGGCAAAGTGTTGCTACGGAATAAACTATGGGCACAATGGTTTTTGAAGGTATATATACAATGTCCACTTCCTCGATAGATACAGGCAGAGCTTCTGAGACGACCCTATTTAGTTTTCTGTAAGATTGGATGTGCAGCGGAGTGCAATACTAACGAGTCTCAACGAGTCTGTTTACATTGTGTATCAAAAGAGCTTTATTCACACCGCCAAGTGGTGATTCGAGAATTGTGACCATTGGGCCCAGACCCCTTTAGCGGATCAGCTCAAGCTAATGGTGGTCTTGCTTTTTTCCCCAATAGCTGGGTACGCTAAACAGTCTCGAGACAGGCATCTTCTCAGCTGTGGCGTTTTTCCAAATGAACATGTGGGTCGTTTGGATGCGATCCCTCAAGGCATGTCACCTCTTTCGTAACAAGTTTAGATGGTGAAGTAGGCTGAGCATTAGAACGTTCCAGCTGCTTTTCTTTGCTCACGGCCTCGCCGTCGGATAATACGTTGGCGTTCTCGGTGTTGTGGGGTGTGTCGAGGTCTTGCGACATCACTTGAGGCGTAGACTCTGATGTGGGCTCTGGCTCTGACTTTTTCTTTGGGGTTCTGATGCAGCAAGCCATAACTGTTAATCCCACTGCCAGAGCAACAGCAGCGAGGTATATGATGCCTTTAACCCAGTGATATGCCATCTTCTTGGTCGCCCGTCGGGAGTGGGTGTTCGTTTCTGTGTGCAACTGGGATCTGGGAATATTCATCGTCGCGACCTCGTGCAACGATGACTGTTCACGTATTAGCATGATCATGGTCCACACCCAACGAAGCAAGGGTAAACAAACTAAGTATTCCTTTCCATCGATTTCCAGTCCGGTATCGCAAGGATGCGAAATTCCCTGAAATTGTTAGCATATTAAAGATCGTATCCAAAATTTTGTCTTTGGTGGTTCGTACGAGTTCAAGATGAGAAGTCTTGATGGGGACAGACAAGCTCCCCCAAGAAAGGAACAACGCCGCAAGGGCAAAACTCCAGGCTTTCATGGTATCATGGTTTTTTTTTGGGCATAAAGAATGCTTTTGAAAAATTTAGGTACCGACATGAGGGCTCATCACGGCTTTAAGAGAGTGACTGTCCCAATGTTGTGGCTGTCAGCTATGAGTTGTTGGCGTTCTAGGCCAGCCGATGCATCAAGCCACCATTCTAGAACCAACAGAGTGGTGACATTTACCCTGGTCTCCCAAAAAGAAGAAATAAAGTGAATTTGAACTCACAACACAGGCCAAACGTGGCTCCGCTGCGCGCTCTGCCGAAACCTTTGAAGTGTAAAACTTCGTAGAGCTCTTGTAAAAATCGATTTAAGGATTTGACGAAGTCCATATTCAAAATATCTTGGGCGGATCCCTTGCCAAGATTCTTCAGGTGCTCAAAATGTGGTGGATTCAATGTGGTGGCTTTGGCCGGTCATTTGACTCGTGCTAAATTAGCTTGTGATTGGCTGCATCTTGACCAAAAGTGGGCGTTGTCAGCTCATTCTGTCACTTGTGGTGGGTTGATGTGTCACCGCCTGTAAATTGAAATATTGGATTATCTGATCAATATTGCTAGGATGTAAGAGTAGGCGTCAAGTCATACATCTATGCAGCGCAATACCAGGAAGCGAGATATTGAGAATCTGATCACAGTGAGTTGACAAGGCAAATATTCAGGCAGTGGGCGAACATGCAAATCATCTTGATTTATGTAAGTATTGAAAGTTGGGAGTGATTTAAAGCTAAGCCATGCTTAGAGAGGTTGCATGACTCGAAAATACGCCAATAATCCATAACATGAGAGCATGGATACATTGACAGGGTCAAGCTCTTAGCCTAACTATTTACACCAATAATTTCAGATCATGGGCTACAAATGCCTTTGTTCAAAAAAATTCAAGTCCATTGAACTTCTCTTTTACAATCTATAATACATTTCTAGCCAATGATTGACTTTATCATATCCTGATATTTATCCATCGACTTCCCCATGTTCTTTGCAACATTGACCAATCGTCTAGGTTTCGAAGCCAACCTGAGTAGAAACTGCTGCAGCTGCAACCAGATATCGAATGCATCAACCAAATTAACTATTAATATGGCGAAAGGCCGGTAGCTGTAATACCAGCGCTGCCTTTGGGTAGAATTTTGGTATGGTTGACGTTTATGGATCAAGCAATCAACCCAGACGAATGGACGCTTTATTCCAGCGCGGTCATGGTAGATGCGTTGAATGGTATGGCACATGTCCACGAATTTAAGACATAGAATAAATGTGACGAATAGAAAGGCTGTATAACCAGCTTCCAAGGCCTGTATTGTGTTAGCTTCATGAACTGAGGCGGTGGGCTATGGACTCACATGATAGAGGGTTTGCAATCTAGAATGCTGCACAGAGTCGATACGGCAATATTGCAAGGTGATGTCTCCCGAGAGTGTAAAGAAATTCGGATGCCAGAAAGCTCCTATGTCAGACTCCAAGATCAAAGATGGGGTAATGGATAGCAGTATTCTTTCACGACGCATGCATGTGTCCTTATATAACTCCAATCTGGAAGTTTTTGGCCCAGATCTGTCTGCCATCTTTTTCACCTGAAACCCAGTAATCTAACTTGGAACTTTCTTCAGACTTTTCTCAAGAATGTGGGTTGGTATCGAATCTTTTGGGTTAGATTACGAGAAGAGCGTAAGGACTAGTGGCGTGGAGTTTATAAATCATTACATTCGGGTTGTGACATCACTGCTCAAAGGTATCGGGCAGAAACATGTGAATTATCAAAGTGGGGGCTTTCGGCGGTTGTATGGCCTCATGACGTGGAAATCTGACGTGGATACTCATAATGAGGCTTTTCAAAAAAGAACAAAGGTGATTGCTCATCTCTGCCAGATGTGCACGGTTGAATGGCTGCTGATTCGCTCGCGTGGTCATGCCCCAGCCAATCCGGTCGACACACCCACCCAGAAAACCTGGGTGCCCATTAAGAATTATGAATTGTTATTTTTGTATCTTTAATCTTAGCAATGTTTCTGAAGGTAATTGACGTAAGTGTAGATGTCGTGTCCTACATAGGCAATAGGATCCCAGGTCAAGTCAGGAGTTCTGGGAACAAGTATACATCGACTGTTGGGCAAAATCTCATCGAGTGATGTCACAGTATACGGATGAAAGAATCATGTTGAGCTGCTAGAACCTGAGCACTTGATCTAACTCTGATGATTTATCGATTTATCCGTGTCGGTCCACAATCCATTGGCAAAATTGACGCCAACCGACTTCGAACTCTTTTTCAACAGCTTTCCTCATTTCCTCACTCAGACAACTGTGTTCTATACTCCATTCAACAAGTACTTTCCATCCCAATAACGACATGTTATTACTTGCCATCATTGCCTGATAGAAGTCATGGGATGAAACGGTGGAGCTAAAGAAACGTCAGCACAAGAAATAGAACTTGAGCTCATTGGGCCACTCACTTCCAAGCTCCTGGGTCGTCACTGTTGATGGTGCAAGGGACGCAGTTAGATAGTAGCACTGGCAAGTGATGAGATTTCGTTGTGGGACAAAGGCCCAGAACTTCGTTCGAAATGGGGCACGTCTCGATGGCAATATTTCTCTCTTTGCACAGTTGCATTAAAAGAGGATGCTTTGTGATGCTGAAACCATGGCCAATACGCTTTGCGCCAAGTAGAATGACATCGAAAAGGTTGGAGTCTGTATCGCCTCCATGGTCATGAGTCTCACCAGCGTGAAATATGAACGGGAGATCGATACCGAGCGCGTCAATCTTTGACCTCATTGAAAGCAGTTCTGGGATCCAGTAGGCATGGGGGTGGCCAGTATCTTCCTGTCCATGCATATCGAAGGCTGTGAATAACGAGTTAGTACAAACCCTTCAGTCACATTGATACAGGACTGACCGCAAATTAATTCGGGAAAGTCTTGCTTCATCTGAATACAAGTATCCATGCACCACTGCATTGCTTCTCTAGATGCGGAGCGCATGCATGCATAAATTATCTTGGCGCCATGGAAACTGAAACCAGCTGCTTTTATTTTCGGTACCTCTTCCTGGTGAGTTTCCCAGAGCATCTTGACAATCTCAGGAACGCCAAGCTCTTGGGTCCCATCATTGCTCTTGATTGAAAATTGGTAGTCAAGTCCAAATCTGATCTCCGCATAAGAGAGACCGTCCTTGGCAAACTCCCAAAGCATTCGGCGGAAGTGGTCCCGGTATGCTCTCTCATAGCATAGCATCGAGCGGATTACGCGCACTGCTCTGTTGAACTGAACCCAAATACTAAGGACGAGTTAGCAAAGTAACGCGGGGAGCGGAACTTTCTAACAAACCCATTGACTGTTTGTCGCGGATGGTATGCATCGGTTGTTTGGATCACCATCAGTTGGCTTAGCCAAGCCTCTGCGCCTTCTGCGCCACCAGGAAACCTGTCGAGGAATTCGGAGTATTTCATCCAGGACCCTGCGATGTATTGGATTGAAAATGCGTCTCCCATATTACCAGGCGGCTTATCCTCAGCGAAAACATCAAATCTGGGCAACGCAGCAGCAAAGAATTCCTGGCAGGTGAGTGGGACATTTGTTGCGATGTGCAGGCTATCCTGCTGACGAGCTTCGGCAAGGATTTGATCTGGAGGTAGCATCGCATCGAAGTGGCTATGAAGCAAGCAGCCCTTGGGCGCTTTGAGCGCAATTTCAAGCAATTTGCTCTTTGACAGAGAGTCAATTCCGTGGAGAAAACGATGTCCCGCCTCATGGCCCGAGCCGTCGGCCCGCACGCCGTAATGGTTCTTCTCTTCCCATGATTTCAAGCGGCGCACAACCTCTTCCGCCTGAGCCTCCAAAGTTGTCCTCTGACTAAGACCTTCGTAGCCCAGATCACGCTCTTTGCTTATGAGAGATTCTCGCATTTTGAAGTATTCATCCACAGACTTGTAAGTAGCTGGGATTGAAAAATCGGTGGGAGTCATGGTCCATGCAATGCAGAGAATGCCTGCTCGACAGGAGATGTGCGTGAATGTGATAAGTTGAAGGTGAAACTTGAATGGCCGGGCGCAGAACTGAAAGATCTGATGGTGAATTTATTATGAGAGAATTGATTGGCGATCCTATGCCGAGATACCCGATAACTAATGCTGATAGGTCATATCATTTTGATAAATCACCAGCAGATTATCAGGTCCCCGCCGCTGCTAACCTAGTTGAGATTTACCGACCCAAAATCGTGGAATCTGTTGTCTGTCAACCTGCAAGCGGTTTTCCAACTGCTCTGGGGGGCACTTGGCTTACCCCTCCGCCGCTTCATCTGAATGCGGCTTGCCTGTCACCCACGAACAAGCTGCCACTCCATATCGAGCCTGTGGAAATTGGTGCGAGTCTCAAGATGCTTAACACCCATTGCAATGATGTTATAGTCTTTCTTGCACAAGAGAGTTAGATGCCTTTTCCCATCTCAAAATATCTTCTAGCTATGGGGCTAGAACTTACCTCCAGCAAGACAGGGGAACTTTTTCGGGAAACAAAAAGCCATGTTACCCCACTTGCACATGTTGAGTTATTTGAGGTAGAAGTGGGTGCATGCCCTGATGGAAAAAAATATTGCAGCCACCTGTTCTGACAAGTTATATAGCAGGATAGGGATCAATTGTGGGTGTATCAATGCAACACAGAATGTTTTCTGCTACAAATCCTGTTTCCTATCGGACAAGCCGTATCCAAGTTGGTAATTACGCACAAGACCAGACGTGGGTCATCAACTCAGTCACGGTTTCCCATCGCACAAGGTAGGACATTGTTGACGGGTTCGTGATGCCACTATTCAAAATTTTCAGGATGTACTGGAAATGGCGCGAAGGGATCACCCAAATCGACCAGGCTAGCTTGAACACCTCCTCGAGCAAACTCTGAGATTCCTGTATATTTTATTATGAGTTCGATAGCCTGCCCTTGGCACTGAAGAAGAACAATATGCCACGCCAATACAAACAACGCCACCTTCTACTTCATGAAACTGTCTATGCCCAGCCAACTCTGAAAAGGTCCAGGTGCCCATATCTCACCGTTAGCTCTAGCCTTCTTGACCCGCAGAACCCTTATCTTGTATGAGTACCCAACCCGGGTTATTATATGTGTTCAACAAAACGCCAGCATATAATACGCAAGTACTAGTCTTGGCCAGGTAGTTAGCAAATTTGCAAGTCGAGTCACTACTGCATGCTCCAAGGCAATCATCAATCGTATTTGCTGTGGTTGGGTTGAAAGCAGTGCCGGAAATAACAGTAGCATAAACATCGCATGTAATATCCCATGTATCACCGCGGGTGTTATCCGTCACTGTTTTGCTTGTGCATGTGCTGCCGTTGTCTCCGTCCTGCTTTTGTGTAGTGTCTTTGATCAGGACAAAGCCAGGATTTGGGCCTGACCCGACAATAGGTCCACCCACAAGCGTACAAAGCTTGTTCTTGATGAAATAGTTGGCGAATTTACAGGTGCTATCTTGGCTGCACCGATCGAAACAATCTTGAATGCTATTGGCGGTAACTGGTGCTTCAGGGGTACCAGAAAGAGCACTAGCAAAGGTATCGCATAAAATATCCCAGGAATCCTGGCGTGTGTTGTCAGTGAGTGTTTCGGCTTTGCAGACCTCGTCAGTACTGCCATCGCCCTGGTTGTTCTTGAGCGTCATGTCTTGTATGGCCACATATCCCTCCACTGGGGGCTGCGCAACAGCAAACGCAGCGAAAAGAGTGCAAGTCCCTGTAGAAATCTGGAAGTGGGCGGCCTTGCAAATATCCGCCGTACTGCATATTTCAAGGCACTCTCGAACGGAGCGCGCTTGTTGGGGCCAAGATTGGCTACCAGAAAGGACCGAAATGGTAGAGTCGCAAGCAATGTCCCATTCATCATGGCGAGTGGAATCGGTAAAGGTGGAATCTTTGCAGACAACAGTCTCAACGGTGGTAGTAATATCCTGTGTGATTATCCGGGTCTTCTTTTCCACCACGGTAGTGGTAGCAGTAATAACACTAGTCTTGGGTGCAAGCGTAGTAGTGACAGTCTTTGTTTTTGTGATTGTCTTTTGCTTTGCAGTAGTAGTACTGGGATGAATCCCTAGGCAACTGCAGGCACTACTGTAATGATCTGGACCATAGCAAGGGCCCGCATATGGAGGGATACGGCTTGGATGTATGGTGGTTGCTCTGCAACAATTTTGTTACAGATGTCGTTGTTACATCCACCTCGGTGACAGTGGTCGCTTGGGTAATCAAGTTTGTAACAAGGGTTGTATATAACAGCGTGGTGCTCGTGCTCTTGGTAACAGTGACCGTGGCCGTGATTGTAGTCGATGTCTCGTCCCGTCTCGTCCCGTTCCGCTCCCTCTTTTTGAGGGAGGGTTGGAAGATTTACATAATGCTACCAGTACATCCAGATTTGTGTATACATTTTTATTTTGCCAAAGAGAGAGCCACGCACTGATTCGCTACAGGTATTTTAGCGTCGCAGCAGTCGATCCGTACTAGTAGATATCCCAGTTCGACAGCTAGACCATGGTGCCATCGGTTAATCCGTATGATGACGGTATGTAACGCCGGAGACAAACGCCCACGCCGTCCTTCACAAAAGTCCAAACTTGCGTCCGTCGACGCGCCATGGAGCTGAACCGACTGCACACTGGTGTGGACAGCACTGCCTACGGTGCTATACGCGCAGCGGTGTTCACACTCGCCCGACTCAACAAACCTTCCAAATACATCCGACTACATTAAATATCATGCCTTTCACCACAAGAAGTGAGGTGTCTATCAGGTCAAGGGAATTCACAAGCGAATACATCATATGCCATGCTCTTGTCGGCTAGGGCTATAGGTATCGCACTCTGATGGCTTGGCAGGCATCTTGCAAGCCATTAGCATCGCTTTCGAGCGCCACACTTGTGCTCCCGCGAATTTGACGAAGTATGAAGCAATTACACAAGGATGTGTACACAGATGAAGTTTGAATATGTGATTTCTCTTGAGCCGACCTATCGGTCTTCACCTAAAGCTGTTGCAGTCTTTGTTCAAATATCTGCCTGTCTTCCTTTTATTTAGGGATCACAGTCTTCAAACCAATCTGTAAGCAAGCTACACAGCCCTCTCTCTAACAGCACTTTCGGAATCGACAATGGCTTCTATGTCACGACAACCTCTCGAAAGGCTCCACGACATCTCGCGTGGAGGAAGGAACAACGAATATCATGTGCGACTTCACTTACATGTCTCGTGTCAAGTACCCTTTGGCTAACAGTGTTGGGTTCCCGTCATAAAGTTGAACCAGGTCAGATCTCTTGGATCTCCATGCCCGGACTTGAGCATTGAACGCCCGCCCCTGTACCCGTGGAAGCAAAGGTTACAGCCCAGTGGCGCTGTTCGCGAGCTGCAAGCCTTGCCGTCAGTTTCTCTTGAACCATCAGGTGTCGCTAGTGCTGGTGCAAACAGCTCCCAGAGTCGCACTAGTGATATCTCGAGACTCAGGGCGTGGTGGGGAATTCGACCCATTCCCAAATTATTCCGATGAGCTGGGTAATGGCCGTCTTGGCGCTGTCAACATGGAACGTAAAGGTGAAAAAGAAAGACCTTCGCATAGGAAGCTAGCCTGTCCATACTTTAAACACCACATTGGTTCCAACATGCGTTGCTCTGCATTCCACAGTCATCGCTTTAGCGACATCAACCAACACATTAGAAGAGATCACCTTCTAATGCATTACTGTCTTGTTTGTCGCAAGGGGTTCCGAAAAGAGTCTCATTTTGATAACCATTTTCACAATAATGGTTGTCAACCATCTAATGGGTCTTATCCTGGCCCATCGCCTAATCAATTCGATTACTTTTGCTCAATTACAAGGCGTCAGAATACTCCCGAATCCAAATGGAATGAGCTCTTCTGTCGGCTTTTCCCGAACTCCGATATTCCGGAAGATCCATACTACCACGAGGATTGGCCACTTAAGTGGAAGCATGAGATGAATGCCAACTTTTTTTCTCTGCACCATTATGGCATCATCATTAATCAATTGTATCACGAGGATTACGTACCAGAGGCTGATATGTACGCTGCCAATGCACTACGATGGTATGACCAACAATGGAACATTAATAGTCCCCGGGAATTATTATTGTTTCCGCTTATGGCTTTGCGCATGAAGCGATTCACCTACGACGCGTTCCACAACCCACCTCCTTGGGAACTTTGGATCCCATCTCAGTAGCACCATTTAGATCCGGCATGCTGAAGAGGAGAAAAAATCTCACTGCAGTATTAAGGTCAGTGCCGAGAGCCATTAGATAATCATTCTCTCCGAAAGCTAACAGTGCAAACGAGTCAAGCGAGCGTTAAGTTTGGCGTATGGTCCAAGAACATCTTGGAAACCGATAACACATCAACCTATTATTTTCATTACCAACCATAGTGCGGTCATTAAATACTCTCTCATTAATTCCATTTTACTTATTATCTCGGCTTCGATCTTCCAACTGAATAATCTTCTATTCGTGCAGCAATTCTACTATCCTCTAAATTCCCTATCCCAACTCTACCTGAGCCACCGTTATCCCAAATTTACCCTCCTTGATCCTTCATATTTCGATTCCCTGACGGTTATTCTCTGAAACCTTACGAATCGTTTCCACCGTCTTCTCAACAATAACGGCTTGAATTCTTTCCACCTGCGTTTGTTCTGCTAGGACATGTTGTGTTTTCGCTTGTTTCAAGTGATCGTGGATGATGCCTTCTCCATTCTGAGACCAATAGTCTCGGAGTTCACATACCGTCATTTCCGCGTTCCTATTTAAATATATTGTCGATGGCTGCGCCGTTCCCGGAAATAATGTATCCCAAACAAGATACCATTGGAATTCCTTCGTCTGTAGACAATTTAAACTATCCGAAATGTCTTCAATTTGAGTTCTGCTCGCACCATCAAAGTCAGGCAATGGAACTTTCGTGCAAGATCGTTGGAGAATATGCCTATCTCGATCTATAGCCATCGTATATAGAGTTCCGCAAATTGGACAGTAATAAGGACGTCGGTGGACTAAAAGAATGTGTTCCATTATGTCCCTAACGCCCATGAGGTTGCTAATGTGAATACAAGAGCGGTGTTGGTCGGGATTTCTCATGTAAAAAGGACAAGCAAATGAAGCCTTTTTCTTTGCCTGAGTCCCAATAATCAAAGTGTCTTCCTCATCTGAATCTGTCGTGTACGTTATGGATGATAGTACTTTCTGCAAGCACCCTTGGATGGGTAGCATTAATGTGTCTTCCTTTGTGCTTTTCTCTGTTTGCCGCGCCGCCGAGTGCGATGAAAAGAATCTGTCCAGTCCATATTTCATCAAGCATGTAATCAAGTTTGAAATCTCACTCCCATCATTATGTGATGCGGATTCTTCAAATCTAAATTGGCCCCAATCATCACGATAGAATTCTTCATCGTTGTACATATTCTTTCCATAGCCTAGCTCAGAGCAAGATTCATCCGTGGCACCATCAGCTGTAGGGGGAGCATTGATCATTCCCGGGTGATACACTGGTTTAAGAACACAGCTTTCCCAATTTTCTTCCGAGAGCTCGCCGTTCTCGCCACTTTCTGAGTTTAAAGACGAATACCCAGCATTTCGATGAGATCGGAAGTAATGAAGGGACGCGTCGCGAGAAACACCAACTCTAGTTAAGAAATCAAAACTTGTTGGACGCAATTCTCTTGTACGAATCGGAATAGACAGGTGTGATTCGGACACGCCATTTTGTCGCTGCAAAATTGGTTGACATGGACTCGGATGCTGAATGCTGGTCTCTAGACAAATGTGTCTGATTTGGCCCGTGGGTACAACATCCAAATCCAAGATGGCATGAGGCATACATCGAACAAACCGACCATCTTTCTCACTCAATATCACTCCCAATCCATTTATATCATTGCGATGATCGCAATCCGGCCACATTGTGAGGACAATATCACAAGTCGTTTGGTAGTTTGCAAATATGTCGCTAATGTGTATCCCAGTATTTGTGATTTGGACTGGTCCACGAATAAAAAGCGGCTTGAGATTGCAGTACCTCATGAATGAGAATTCTTGCGGACCTTTTGCAAGTACTCCTCGGTACTTGTGTCTTTCATTACTCTGCCATGCAAGCAATGTCCCATCATTGGTAGACTTTAAGATCTCAAGCTGGAGTCGCCAAAACGCCGCTTCGCCTTCTCCATAAATAACTGGGAGGCTAACATTAAAAATTCCCATTAAAGAGTAGGCAATATCCTCGATGCAATCGGTGACCAGAGAAGCTGCCCAGGACATTTTATGTCCAGCCGAAAAGTCTTGGAGTCGCTCAGGGCTTTGCAGTACAGCCCTGTCAATATGGGTGATAGTGGACAGCGTTGGGATAAGTGAGTGTTTGGTACCGATAGTAGACCAATTTTGGCTGTAGAATTCCACTTGCTGTGAGAATATTATCTCATGCAGCACCCATGCGCGGCGCATCCATTGGCATTGGTGCATCGCTGCTAACCCAGACTTCATGTCCAAGTCGTGGAGATACACAATGCATATCTCACTGTTTTTGAATAGATTGGCGCTCTCATTGATTGATTCGGCCAGCTCATAATTATTCGAGCGGTTGACACAGACATGGGCACTCCAGAGCCATGGAATTCCCCGGGCACGAGCTATCTGACAGGCGGTTTTAAGCTTTGTGAAACCTGGATCCTTGGACACGTCACCGTTGCGCGATAAAAGGTCAAAGGTAGCATCTCCAAGATCCTGCGTAGACGAAAACACTGCATACCGTAAGTCGGTTTGTGTAATTCCGTCAAACAGATATAGTTTATGGGTTTGAGTGTTCAGAAAGCGCATCGTGAGGCGAGGTATTTCTAGTTGTTTGATTACAAGGAATTTCGACAGATATGAAAGGTAAGCAAGATTCTAGTGAGGATGGATATTTGAAGAAGGGAATGTAGCTTTATATGTACTAGTGGATATTGGGCGCAGAGATGGCTCAACTCTCGGCTTGGTCCACATGCGGCTCTTCGTGGGCGCGTTGGCGCAGGGTACTGCCATGTGTGCCCACCAACGTGGCCTGCAGTAACACCACAAGGCTGCGGATTTCAACGAAAGCCTGCCACGTTCAATTCTTTTGCAGCCTTATCGCACCACCAACTGGAGAGTTGGGTGCACACATCGATGGCACTTGCGCAGTAGGTCTTTCTAACCTCCGTGGCCTGTATTAATTGGCGGTAGTTTGCTATACGACTTGTACAGTTATTTGTTCATGGTGGGCAAGTCATGATGATGTTATTATTCCATCAAGGTTCCACGGCTTATGCACATCCACGCTCAATGCGGCCCATTCATGTCAAGCTATGACCGAATAATATAGTCTCACCCATCGCATTGGCACAAAATGTCTTTCAATCCCCGCACATCCCGTCCAACATATCTGCTAGCTTTCCGCAGTTCAGCGGATTTGCCTACAAGACTGCCTCGCGAATTATGTATTCGCGCAGATGAAATATGTAAGGGATGTCCACCTTGCCCTATATTTTGCAAACACCAGACTGTTGCGCGACTTTCGCACCTTGTAGTGATTTACCGCGATTGATAGGATCTTAAAAGCGCCACGTGGCTGATAGAAACAAATTAACGTAGAGAGAGAAGGATAGGTTGCCCAGAGTTCACCTTACTTCTAGATCCATGTAAGATAGCACTTATAACATTGCTGTGATATTTGAAGTTATTTTGAAAACGCTGTGAGCACCGGACGGACTCTAGAGTATCAAAGCGTGTGCAGGCTTTCCCGGAAATATTCTTGTGCGATGGCTTTGCGCCAGCTTCTGAGGCCTCCCACCTAGCCGCATTTGAAGCAAACTGGCAATCAACACATGGTGGGTACAAACAGGTAAAATAACTCTCCTTGTACCATAACAGCCAATCTCCTGAATTCTTCAAGGTCTTGAACAAGGGCAAAAACTCATGTACCGATTGCGGGATGCCATAGAGGGTACTAGTTTTCGAGATGACTTTCTTCACCGGAAATTGAATGATTTTTGAGCACTATTTCTTAGTCATTAATTCTCTTTTGATATAATTAGTCACATTTAAACCTGCCGAGGCAGATGCGAGTGTGACCTCCTTGGTAAATGGTCCGCATCTAGCCCCAATCTGCGCTTAGCGAGAAAGCGGCCTACCTCTAGCAAATACCATCTTACTTTCGGAACATCTTCAGCCTTCATGGGTGTTACAAAGTTTTTGAGAATAGCTTCCAATCTCATGATTCTCCCGTAGTGAAGAAAAGGTGCGAGTGTGTATCTGACCGGTAAAATTGTCAACTTCGAACAACCACGGTACAGTCTGTGGCTCAAGAACACATCCATTATCATCCCTGATTGCCATTATATCATTCATATCAGATACTGTAGCGGAAATTTATGCGGTGGAGATTTTCCTGGGTCCTTTCAGTTCAGCTATCATGTTTGGCCTGGTTGTTGTACCAGACTAGAAGCCTGGTTTGGTGACATCCGAAGCGTATCTAACCCAACTATCTCATCAAAAAGACATCTCAAAATAATTTCTTTGATTAAAATTGAATTTTATCATTTCAATTACCGAAAAATGCCTGGGTCTTTTTTCACTGTTCGTGTATTTGGATCACGCAGGGGGCTCGCTGAATTAAACCGCAAGCACGGGCAGACCCCGCATGCCATGACTCCTTATTCGTTTGATGTTGCTCCTGGTCATACGGATTTGGAAGGTGTTGTGTTGATTATGAGATCAATCCATGAAACAGGCTGTAGAGCCTTCGTCACGCTTACGGCTCACGACGTCACTTCGTCTTGGTAGGAGGTTATTGGCACTATCCCGATCAAGATATCAATCTTATCTTCTCTCTCAAGCTTTCACATCAATATTATAGCTAGTTCCAACATTGATGAAACTCGTTGTCTCACGATGCAAATATGAAAGATATCAAGGCCGATAGATCACTCTAGGCGACCTCACAATCGGGCCCTGGCTCATTTCAGCGTCGGTTTCCCCATGCTATCATCACAAAATTTGATTAGGTTTACATAAGAGGCTGTTATTTTCATCACCAAGGTTTGAAACTGTAGACTCTTTCTGAAATAACCGCGTTCCACGGGTTCCGAACACTAGTCAACAACAGATCCACCAGTTTTGATCTACATTTAACGGGAAGGTTACCCCGAGGCAAGAATAAGCTTCCCCCTAGTTCGGTTATCTCGGCTGCTACCTTTAACCCCAGCCATGAGTATTACCAGTTGAACGAAACCACAGCATCCCAGCCAAATCTGTTCAGGGCCTGGCCGACCTAGGCGTTGTTTAAAACTTCACTGTTTTGATGTGCCAGCGAACTACGCAGGAGATAATCCAGTTAATGCGTGCCTCGGTCATTTAAATCCTAGTCTGAGTTCAACCATAGTAAAACCACACTCCATACCGTACCTTTCATACGCAATGCCCCATGAGCATACATGAGCAGATTGGGCAACTATTAACCTTCTGCTTATCCTTGTGATATTAGCTCTCAGAATCTAGGCTCAAAAGTTTCAATTGTGTGACAAGGCTCGGCCAATATATTACGTGTGACAAATGAACAAGACTATGCTAAACAGCCACCTTTAACTGACAGGAACATTAAGGAGGGGTATCTGACTAATAGCACCGCATGCTTGACCCGACCCCTGATGGTACTAGCCAAAGCGGGCGTGCCTCGAGGACGCATGATTTAGCACCCAGTATGGTCGCTCGGATTCACAGGGGATGCCGGTGACAGTTTTGATACGATTAATCTGCCCCACAACTTTATTCCAGACACATCAAGCTTGACCAGGGCCGCGTGCTTTAGCGTTCCTGTGGAGGTCATCACTCGGGACAAATTGGTATTGTAAACGTATATATATTGGCTCCTGTCCCTTTATTATCACTCACACTTACCCAACACACTTCCATCTTTTACTCCCACTACGAGCTCAATCATTTCATAAGACTGGACTAAAATCAATACTAAAATGAAGTTGACCGCTTTCATCGTCACTGCTTTGGCCAGCGTCGCTGTAGCCGTAAGTAATATCTTTTATGATTATTTTAAAGTCGAAGCCTAACGATTCCAGTCGCCGACACTGACTCCTCAGATTTTATGCTTCCTTAAAGCTTGCGGACACGTCGTAAGTACACATCAACACCATTCGGTGACGACCAATTAATATAGGATCCCAGGATCAAACCCGGCTGGGCAATTGCGCTTTTAACTGCCCTTGAGTAGTAATTTCCCCCGTTTATAGAGATTCTGCTAGTGTATGAAGATCTTATACAAGAGATGGAGCTATTCTTCTTGGGATGGACAATATCAACTTCATTGGTTTGGTTTAGTGGAATACCTGGAATGAAACATCTCGCATGGCCAAACCTTACGTCAGTCATGCCAGATGAGGCATTGCGGAACGAATCAAACTCAATCACCTGTTGGTCTATTTTTGTGTCTGGTTGGGATCTCTGGGTTCAGCTGGCCATATAGTTCAGACCAAGCGATAGAACAGCATGATTTTGATCACGAAATCCAAAGTCGAGTTGCTTCGCTATCATTCTTTTTTCTTTCTAGATTTCAAAATTTTAGGATAGTTTATTTGAATAAAGGGGTTAATTCCATTGGACAGGTCAACGTAATATTTTAACATTCCTTGCATAACTCCCATAAAGTTCTTTGTGGAGGATTTGTGCGCATTCGCCTATGACCTGTCAATTGCTCAAAGTCTCTAGTACTGATCACTATAATAGAGGTTATAAGCTGCAAACTGAACCAATTTGTAGCATGATATTAAGTTGATGTTTTATCTCTAGATGAACAACTAAGGTTTGAAGCGCATCATCCTCGCTATAGCACCCACAAGGCTTGTCTTCTTGGGTCTACGAGGGTATACTCGTTTGATCAACTCCACCATCTCCGTGTCGTCGTTCTTCAACGCTTCCTGTATCAACTCTTCCTCGGAGTGAAACCGTGCTGTGGGAAGGTCTTTACCTCTTCTAAAAAGAACCTCCACAACATCTTGGCGTTTTTTGTCTATGGCCCAAGACAAAGCCCAGCCATCGTCAAAGCGATACCCGTAGTCAAAGAACTGCTCAAAAGTTGACGCGGGCATGCCTCCGGACACGGCATAGGCAGCGTTGGACCATGGCGGCGTATGCTCCGCCGGCTTGTTGGGGTCTGCACCTGCCTTGAGTAGGACGGTGACAATATCTGCATACTCAGGCTTGGAGCACGCATGCACGAGGGTATTACAATGGCTATATGCTCCGTTGGCAGCTTCGGGGTCAAACTTGCACATGGCCTCGACAAGCTGGGTGTTTCCGGTATCAATAGCCCAGCAGAGCGGTCCTTGGTCCAAGCTGATTCTTGGAAATTTGGAGCATATAAAAGTGACCATGTCAATTTCTTGGGATCTGATGGCAGTATAGAGCATGCTATGAACTGTTGGCGTGCGCTGCTCCTCCGGAAGGCCGGGGTCGTAGTCCCCCGCATGCCTGGGCTGATCGGGGCCGATAGAAAGCTCTTCAAACAGGCCCTCCAGTAGCTGCTGGTCGCCAATGCGACAAGCCGCGAGGATTCTCTCGTTCTGCTGCTTTATATCCGACATAATAGAAAACTAGCTTTGCTGCCTGATATGTGGAAGATCGGTCTACTTAAAATGTCAGCATCAGAACAGAGGCCTCCCGAGACGAATGAGGCTGGATGATGAGAATAGAAAATATGCACTGGATTGGAAACCACTTACCGATAAGTAATAAGCGGGACTTGGGATATATGCACAAAGAGTTTTACGGAAAATAGAAATGAGGGAGACTCAAATAAGTATAAAGCTTTTTGCAGGAGAAGGATGATGATAATTAGAGTAGCTTGTTTTTTCGTATAGAGCCGGGAACGGAAATTCGGCATGTTCTCAGCTAAAAGAGGACATGGCGTAATCCGTAGCACAGCCTCAGCCTCACATCCCCACTTGGCCCATTGACAGTGAGCTGCATCGCCCCGTCCTCATCAGACGGCCTTCTCAGAATTCTCTAATGTTTGCTCTGCAGAATACGTGGTATAGGGAGATGGTTCCACCAAAAAGCGCCAAGTTGGAGGGTTGGTTGACCGTGTGAGCCACTGCAGCCTGCTGACATTACATCGAACCACAATGTGGAAATTTTACATCCATCTTGACAAATTATTTAGCCACTTAATGACTATTTTATCCATAAAATCGACCTTCAGTTTTCAATATTGCCATGCCAGCAAGGGGTTATCAGGATGATCATCTTACTCTACTGTTGCAGCTGGTCTTGAATGCGCGCAATCGTTCATGCATTTGGTTCTGTATCTGAAATAATGCTAGTCGTTTCACCCGAATCCCAGGATAGACTTCAGCTTGAGGTATTCCTCTTGGCCTTCTCTTATTTATAAATTTGTTTTGCCGGTTGCTGGTCTCCGAGGGCATCATTATTGTCCTTATCGGTCAGTCGTCCACGTTTCTTATCGCGCACGATAAGATACGTACTGTCGCGCTGCCCACCAAAAAAAATACACCAAGCACCGTCAAGATATCTTAACAAGAGCCAAAAAGAAAGCCTCGCATATGCTCGCAATCGTATTATAGGAACAGCCCGATGCGGGGGTCGAACCCGCAACCTTGAGATCGCGTACTCGTAAGAGTCTCACGCTCTACCGATTGAGCTAACCGGGCGTGGCTCTTATTGTTGGACGTCGGGTCTTGCTGAATCGCATTAGACGGGTCTGGTTAGTAGAGGGCTTGGTGAAAATTCTGACTTGGTGCGGTGGGGACAACCCACCCACGGCAGCGAAACAATAAACCGGACAGGGATTTATGCAATTTGGAAGTGAATTGTATGAAGAATCCATGTAGTCCAGTGATTTACTCGTCAACGGAACAAACATTCCATGATTCCATGAAGCAACGTACATGGCGCTGCGAGATAACCTAGAGCACTAAAATGTGGTCTTCCAGGGCGCATCCGCCACGCGTTTACTAGCTATAGCCCATAGCATAGCCATAGGTTAACGATAAAATAATTAGAAATATTTTCAGGCAGTCAATATCACTTTTAAGCAAATGGGAACTGTTTGCTAAGACGAGAAAGTACCAGGCTGCGACGTAGATGAATCCGGTGCAACTTCAGCTACATACCTCTGCATTCAAATACTTCTCCCACAACCCGTTGCCAGGTACCCTGTACTAAACTGAATGAATCCTAGATCTTCTTAGGCCTAGACGATAGATCCCATTTGAGATTCTAAATCATCTAATTGCAAGCGCGAAAATTGTCATCCCTGATTACACCTCCCAGCTCCGGACGCTTCCTTCTACCGGTTTTTATCTTAAGCTACATCATGCTGTAACAAATACAAACCGTCAAACAAAGCCAAGGTGGGTCATGCCTGATTATCTCAGCGGAAACATCGAAGCCATGGTAAACTGCTCGTAGAGACAACCTCGATAGAAAGGGAAAGATTGCAAGACTTCACATGTGATCACCAAGCGAAAGTGCTACCAAACCTCTCAGAGCATTGGCCCTCATACAGCGTCTATGAAGAAAATGAGCACTGTCTGAGTGCCGATCCACTCTTCTGATGGAGCTTTTTGGCGCAAGAATTCCGAGATTCTGGGTCCACAACCACGGTTGTTTCTCGCTCTCATCCTTCACCCTGTCCGGGGTATAAATAGACGGCTGTGTCGTCGATGGCTCATCGAAGCGGGTTTAGCTCAGTTGGGGTAAGTTGTCAAACTTGGAAAACTCCAGCACCACAAAAGTCTAACCATCTCTATAGAGAGCGTCAGACTGAAGATCTGAAGGTCGTGTGTTCGATCCACACAAACCGCAAACCTTTCTTTTTGCCTTTCTTTTTGGCCATTGTGACGTCTCTGACAACTTGGAGCTTGCCGATGGTGGGGGTGGCCTCGAAGACCGCTTCAGTTTAGTTGACATATTGCGCCCAAACTGAAATCATTGATCGTACTGGTGACATTGTAAACTCCAGTGTGCACATGCTCGTTCCCTTCTTCCTACTTTGGATTCATGATAATACATCCTTATTATCCTATCATCTTGGTAGAATTATGGAATGGTAGTATTGTGTAAGGTCTATAGTGGAAAAAACTTGAAGGGAAAAAACCAACCATAGCTATCCCATAACTCTTTCTGGAAAATGCATCTATTTACGTTAACATTAAATACTTTCCTGGAAACATCTCGAAACAAATGCACCAAATCCCTTTGCAACAATGCTTTATTCCAATTCGACGCCAACATATAGCTTCTGGGCGCCGTTGTCGCGGACACAAAGGCTGTACAAGCCACCGGTGATAGAGCCCGTCAAGTTGAAGGTCTGTTCAGTCTGCTGCAAGAATTCTGTCTTTGAAGGGTTGGCAGCGGTGGAATTAGTCTGGTATACCTCCCAGTCATAGGCGATTGGTTCGGTTGAGTTGTGGTTGAATGAGTACTCGACATTGACGACACCAAGTGGGCTTCTGACCGCACGGGCGTGAACAGAGGTCAGTGAAGTTCCCGCACCCGGTAGTGCGGTCCACTTGACGTCATCCTCTTCGTCGGCAATGCCAACTTCGACTACATAGTCATCCTCTAAAGGCGCTTCGGCTGGCTCGGCAGGAGGGCAGATGTTGAGTTCTATGTTCGCTTCGATAGGGGAGGCGGAGGCAAGGGTCAGAGCGCCGGCTAGAACGACAAGGGAGCTGAATAGCTTGGAAGTAGCCCTGGCCACGTTAATATGTAAGTGTAGTGAGAATGAAATGGGATACTTACATGGTCGCAAGTTGGGAAATATACTAAAAAGAAGTATCGGCGAAAGGACTTTGAGTTGACTAGAATATTTACGCCTGAGTCTAAGAAATGGGTGATTTATAGTTTGTTGGTGGATGATTACGCGGACATTGGCCCGTCCCAAGACTCCAGGCTGATCACGTCTGGGCCTTATGTCATCCGAGCATTAGGGTTTGGGATGCTAATTATATGCTCAAGGGTCTGGGGTTTTTCATCTATGGAAGGTTTTCTAGCGGCATGGCAACAAGGGTCAGGCCCCGGCGGCCCCGGGATGTTATCATTCGCTATATGACACTGAACATCATGGCCTGCTAGTGGCTGGGTAGGTGCCATGACGGAAAAGCATGTCTAAAAAATACCGTCTTGGTACAATTACTTCCTCGTCGTCTCTCGTTTTGTCATGGTGTTGGAGAAATTAAGGCTGCGATCCCATAACTCTAATATATGGAATTACGTCCTGTTTAGGCAATTGCTTGAGTCCATCTCGTACTCTGTATTGGGAACCCCTGAATGTGGGGTGCGATCGTCACTTTCATCCCCCGCTATACGTGGAGGTTATTTTTTGTGCTCCCTCTACACTTTAAGGAGATCAAAACATGTAATAATGACAGAGTATTCTACTATGCTCTGCACCCTGCTCTGAAAGATGAGGTGGAAAGTCTTGACAACCTTGACTATCCCCATTGGAAGCTAGACAATATATCGCCATACAAAAAGTAACATAATGCATCATCCACCATAATTTACGAAGTGTGATGGTGTCGTTATCTAAAGATACAAAAGAATAGACGCGATACTGAATCCGAGAAGGCATGCGATTCCTCCGGCAATTCGATTAGGAGACTGATTGAGAGTTGCCGTAGGGCGGGATGCTCCTTCGTCCAAATAGCTATGCGTTTCTTCCGTTGCGTCTTTTGAGTCGCTACTGCCCCCTGAACTAGAGGAGCCACCATCAGCATCTGAGCTAGGAAGCCCTTCGTCACCTGATATAGGTAGTTTTTCGGTTGGCCTCGGAGTTGCGCCTAATAATGACGACTTGTTCGAATCTTTGCCTGGTGAAGATAAAGTACTTCCACCTGGTGGCTTCTCTTGATCAGTATCCACCAATCCTCCAGGTTTGACCTCGCTGCCTTCAGATAATGATTTGCCTGAACTTGGCGATTGCCATTGCTCATTTGACGTAGAGTCTTTGTTGGTGTTAAAACCGGGCTCTCCCGAAGTGCCTAAGCCCGCAATTTTATTCTCCCCGTTTGGTCTTGAAGCCTGGTGATTGGAGTTCCAGTCGTGTGAAGAAATGTCCGAATTTGAGTCGTGTAATTCCCCACTTGGCCCCACGATATTGGTATCGCTGCCCGACCCAGTCGCTGACCATATTTCTTTGTCCGATGATTTCATGTCTTCGATGTGACTCTGGTAGCCATTCCCATTGCTACCAATTGCAGTGGGGATTGCGTCCGCTTCATTCGACGAGAAATCAATTGGCTTAGCTTCCATTACTCCATACTTTCCTGAATCGCTGCTATAAACGATTGTAGGTTCAGCAAGAGTATCAGCGGGAACAGTGAGCTCAATGCTGCCACCACCATTTTGGCTGCATTCAGAGCATGGCACTAAGACTGTTGTCATTTCCACTGGTGGAATACCTTTATTGGGGCAAATTGGACAGTGCTCATATGTTATAGTCGTGCAATATTCTGCAATGATGATAGTATAGGGGCTAGCTGTAGCAACTGTGGTATACGTAATTGTCGTAACAACAGTCTCCATTGGTGGGTTAAGGGTCACAGTTTTAATAATGGTTCCCCCGGGGGCAGTGATTGTTTTGGTGATTATCTCATCTGAAGAGATCAAAGTCGAAACAGCAGTGGAACCGGAGACGAAGCTAGAGGCCAAGGTGGATGAAACGTCCGATGTACTTGATGCTTCACTTACAATATACAACGTGAGAAGAATACTTGGAGAGGCATCTCGGTCATGAAGTCTCACAAGTCGGCGGAAGTTTTCTCTTGTCGAGGTGACGAGCCCACCACAAAAGTAACGCGCATCGCCTGGGCAGAGTATGTCACACTGCCCCGTCCCAAGAACCACTGTATCTTGGACTGTGGCTCCCGCGTAACATGTACTGGCTCTATATTAGCTCATGCACTACCACGACAGAAAAATAGAATGGTACGGACTCATCATAAATACCAATATATTTCTGCCCTTCTGCCATAGAAACACACAGATCAGGCGTCATTTTGGCATCCTTACCCACTTCTCTGAAACTTGGGTATCCCTTTTCAGAGCCGAGGCATCCACCAAACACGTAGTTGTTAACTGTGGGAAGATTTGTTGCGGAAATGGGAATTGTTGACGTCGTGGAACTTGTCATCATGGCGACCTATACGAGGAGATTAGCTAAACGGCCATATAATTTACCCTTTCCTTTTTAATCTTACAGTTGATGGTTCCGCTTCAGTATTAACTGATGATGGCAGAGTGTTGAAGCTGAGTGTTGTGGTAGAGGCTGTTCTCACTACAGTGGGAGTGCTTGGTCCAGATGATATGCTTGAAGAGCCGAGTGTGTCAGTAGTCGATAAAGAGGTTGATTGGGTTAATGGAGTCTCTGAAAAGCTAGTTGTGTCCAATAAACTATTTGCACTTGATGAGCCAATAGATTTTGATGAACCAGTAGTGCTTGAAGAACTAGCTGTACTCGAAAACTCAAGGGTACTTGATAAACTAGTACTTGTTGATAGTCCGGTAGTAGTCGATTCACTGGTCACGCTCACTGAACTGGGAGTGCTTGAAGAACTACTAGAGCCCAACGAAGAACTTGAGGAGCTAGTAGTTCTTGATAACCCAGTGCTAATCAGGGAACCAATTGTGCTAGATGAACCAATAATAGATGAGCTGGTAGGATCTATTGAGCTTGTACTGCTTAATGAACCGGTTGTGCTTGATGAACTGATGTCTAACATGTCCGTAGTGCTTGAAGAACTAGAACTGGTCATTGAGCTGGAACTGCTCGATGAGCTGGTGCTTGATGAAATAATGCTTATTAAGCTAGTGCTACTTGAAGCGCTGCTGGTGCTTGATGAAGTAGCACTGCTTAGAGAGGTCGCTGTACTTGTTGTATCCAATAAAGTGGTGCTTGATAGACTTGTACTTGAACCAGTGCTTAATGAAGTCTTTACTGAGCTGGTTTCCGACAAACTAGTACTTGATGGACTGGTGCTTGACGAACTAGTGTCTGTTGAACTGCTTGTTGAACTGCTTGATAGGTCCGTAGTAGCTGCTAAGCTGGTAGTGCTTAGAGAGGTATCTATACTCGTCGATATAGTGCTACTTGAAGAGCTAGTTGTGATTGATGAAGTAGTTTCAGCTGATTCAGTGCTTGAAGTGGTGATTAATGAACTGGTACTTGATGAGCCAGTGTCCGATGAAATAGTGGTGGTTGATAAGCTAGTGCTTGATGAAGAAGTATCAAATAAGCTAGTGTCTAGTGAAGTACTGCTCGATGAACTAGTAGTTGATGAAGTGATATCCGATGTGCTGGTGCTTGATAAACTGAGGCTTGGTGAAGTAGTGAGTAGGCTGCTGCTTGTGGAAGTGGTGTATGATGAGCTAGTGCTTGACAGACTAGTATCCGATGTACTAGTAGTGCTTGATGGACTTGTAGTTAATGAACTAGTAGTACTTGAGGAACCAATATCTGATGAACTAGCAGTACTGGATGAACTGGTGTCGGAGGAACTGGGGTCTGATGAACTAGTAGTACTGGATGAACTAGCTGTCGTTGGTGGAGCTGGCGGGGATGTGTACGGCACTACACTGAAAAACATTGCCGAGTCATAATGTCCATCCAATGCATCGCAAACGACGAAGGATATCGTGGTCGGGGAACTATGAGTAGGGTCCAATGCTGCATCATGAGTTGCTATACCCGTCGCCAAATTATACGTCAACTTGCTGGTGCTCGAGTCCTCTGACAGTGCACTAGAATCCGTAGTAACCTCTACCACTTGCACACCGTTGACGAAAATCCGCATCAAATCTGCAGCTTTACTTCTAAATGCAGTTGGCCTAACATCATTAATTAGTATTCATCCTGTTCAAACTGATGCACAACTCACAATCCTTCGTTGGTGGCAAAGACATAATTGATCCGAGCGTATTCTATAGATGCGTCATTCGAGACTAGTTGGACGGTGTAAACGGCTGCATCGAATGAACCAGAAGGACATAGAGTGTTGTCGCCTGTGCCCAGCACCGTGTCTGGATTTCCATTGGGTAAAGCATCAAGAACGTTTCCCGTTGACAGCATTCCACCCCCACTGAGGCCGGCGGCTAAATTGCTAAAGACACCAATGGCAGTGGCTGCGCCCGTGTAACTTGGGCTTTGGGCGTAAGAAGCCCAGGTTCCAAAAGCAGCATCAAAAACCTGGCCAACAGTCGGATTAGGACAAACAGAGAATGGGCTACTCTGCACCAGCGCTGAGGAACCCCGTAGCATCACCAGCCATGGTGCCAGAAGTATTCGACGTCGCCTGTTCATTGCTGCTCTTGAAACACCATGAGACTATGATAAAGAGTGTTTATAACGGCAATTCGTATATGAAGTGACGTAAAGATGGCGAAAATGGTGGGAACGGGCCTCTTGAAAAGAAAACGACAAGGTCATCTGGCATTACAACTGGAACAGGTCTTGTGTCATCTGCGTGGTTTTGTGCGAAGATTTCACTTACTTCCATTTATTTCCCATATGGTTATGAAATGCAACTTGGGTCACTAACTGTGTTCATTCCCAAGCCAGGCACGCATTTCTTTATCCATTCCGGGTATTCTGCACATGTACTACATACCGGGCCTGTGGGGGGTTTGACTTAAGGTACCACTTGTCCTTCTTTTAATTAGCTCCTTTATTGATACCTATGTCCACCATTATTGTGGTTGGTTGGAACAACGTGTCTCAAAACACATGTCTTATTACCATGTCTAGAAGAAACCCTTTAGCACGGCATGGGTAGATATGGAAAGGGGGCGGGAATGGATTTTATGTCAAGGGATGCAGTCATTTCCCCCTTTATTTTCTTTTATCGGATATGTAAACTACCGGCACCGTCACTCTTTACAGCAGGTACGACCCTTCATTATAAAGTGACGAGATATTACAGAACTAGTCAGTTCTTGTCTCCTTTGCATCACCTCCGCTGCTTCGTTCAAGGGCCTAGATACCTCGAAAGATTGATCCATGGCGAAAAAGTCTCACTAACACTAACAGTACACCAAAGGCATCAATTTTTGTCAGGTCTGTAGCGGTGGTCTGGGGTTAGTGTACTTTAGTTCAAAAAGCCAACACCACGCTTGATCTACACTTATCGCATTCTATGAGTGCCCAAATTACTAAGCTATCCATTTAAAGAACAGTTCTTGGAAGGAAACTCCAACTTTTTAGTGCAGATCGACAGCAAATCTTTCAGCTCTCGGCTCAGGTAAGAGATCATGGTTTCTTCGCTACTCTTTTAGTGGGTCATCTCTTGCGTATTTTGTTGAACCTGGCGTTGCTAATAGGCATCATTTCCCGAAGAAGCAAATCAGTAGTTTATCTCACTGCTAATATCAGTATTGCTGTTGTAAGTTGAATTCATCAAATCGAGCTTGTCTACGCTTTCCTTCGTATCCGTATGCCCTTGGCCTGGCAGCAAGTCCCAGAAAAAGCAAGTCAATTAGCCAGTTGAAACAATGGCCGGTTGGATATCTTGCACTGAGTGTGCCAACCCCAATCTCAGCTGCGAAAATAGAGAATCCTTTGGCCCAAACTATTTTCGACAACCCTTTTGGTTGGTGGACCATTCGGGAAGCTAACTGATAGCTAGAAGCTGAGGTTTCACCTTTGGCTTACTGTTACAGCGCAGAGATTAGTGGCATGAGACTTGATGGGTGAGTGCGCTTGCCCATTGGCTCACCACCGCCATCAGTGTCGTCATCTAGCCAATATTCATGCATCGCAATATCCAGCATCACATCCTTTGGCGAAATTTAGCCTGAGGTATTTTTCTGGAATGCTACCATACTTTAAATATGCCAGCTTGACTGCACTCGTAGGTTCTGTTCGCGCATCGCGCGTGCAAATAGGTTCGTGTTATTCTTCAATGCATCTAGCGTGGATGAGTCATGATGTAAACACGGATTTCAAACTTGATCCCGGAGCTTCACGACCAGTGATCGGCATTCGCGCGAACGTGCTTCTTTGTCCATCATGACGAAGGTGGATTCAGCCCAGTTCTGTGACAATATGGGGTGGATGCGATGCAGCCTATGGCGCGGACTCAGCCCTGACGGCGGCACCGATAACAGGGCTCAGCCGCAGCCACCCACTGAAGGATGCATGAAGATCGCTGTGCGTGGGCGCTGGCACCAATGAGTGCTCGTCGCTGGCGGCGCTAATGGCCTCAGCGGCGAAGTTGGCCCGATAGGGCTAACAGCATTACAGGGATGGCGCTGGTTTTCGGTCTCAGCTTTGACGTCAGGGCGTCGCACAGCGGCGCATACCGCCCCAAAATGGATTAATGCGCTGGGTCCGGGGATGCCCAGCCGCAGCACATCGGGGAGCTGCTGCGCCCACCAGATCGGGATTGGGATTGACCCTTTGCAGCGAACATCGTCAACGTTTGCATTGACGACTTAGATATATAAGTATTGTGGTTCATCAGCCTCATCTCCAGCTCAGACCAACAGCCAGCCCAACAAAGCACAGCATCCGCCTTTTAGATCACCAAACATCACCAACTTTTCCTCTTCATCAACCAAACCAAACCACCAATCCGACACAGCTAAAATGTCCGCCCAACAGCCCCCCGTCTTCCACATCAGCGTTGCTTGGAAGAAGTGGAACTACCATGTCTCCAACAAGGAAAACCCCACTGAGCCACTCTACAAGGTTCAGCACAAGACCCTTGGAATGAACCTCGTCTACACAAAGCTCGCCGACGAGTCGGTCATTGGTACCAGCAAACTTCACAGTATTTCCATCAATGCCGACTATGAGCTCCACGGCCGCAAGAGCATCATGAAGGCCACCAAGCGCCTCAAGACTCAGTACAACCACCTCTCTTACACCTATTCCGACGACGGCGCTCCCGTCTCGATGACATGGACGGGTTCATGCGGCCTCAAGAACTGGGACTTTGTCTGCATGGACGAGAACCAGCTCCCCGTCGCCCGCTTTTCCGCCAACCCCTGGTCCCCCACAAAGGTCGGAGACCTCGAGTTCATGGGCCCCAAGGCCTTTGATACCAAGTTCCAAGAGGAAATGATCGTCACCGGCATCACCTTGTACAGCTGCATGGTGCTTCGCGTCAACAACATCTTTAACTTGGCTGGCGCTGTTGTTGCCCGACCGGGTACTCTCGACAAGGAGGCTGCAGCATCGGAGAAGAAGGATTTATCGCATGAGTTTGAAGCACCTACAGCATCGGAGAAGAAGGATCTCCTGCATGAGCTTGAAGCACCCACAGCATCGGAGAAGAAGCATATCTCGTATGAGCTTGAAGCACCTACAGCTCAGAAATCCTAAAATCTTGGAGGATCAATGAGACGGGATTGTTTTAATGCGAAGACTTTTTTTTGTTGATTATACCCTCTGGTTTGTTTTTTGACCACATAGGATTGGTCTTTGAATGGCTTGGCTGTAGATAGAACACTTTCACAAATAGAATACACGTTAAACGTTTGAAAGACAATTGTTCTTTACTTTTATCTAATTATTGTCGCTTATTGAAATATCTTGCCTATTTCAGCCCAATCCAATTCATCAACTCCAGTCAATGGCAGGTTAGGATCATTAAAAGATGAGTAAATATCGCCCGCCTCTGCTGTTAGATCAACTTCCACGAAAGCATCCATAGACTCAAAGTTGAACAAAAGTCCTCCGTTATCTGTGTTCATCAGTTCGGGGGGCCTCGAGCTCAGCCATGACCCATTATTAGTATCCGCCACAATTACTTGGTCCTCATCGGGGCTACGCAGACCCGGATCCAGCACGTTCGTCGATGGCGAGGCTAGATTTTGCTCTCTAAGCCATCTCCAACTGTCGTCTGGGGACCATACGTGGCTGCAAAACACTTGCAGCTCATGAAGGCGTTGTTGAGCTGCTTTGTTTCCTGCATCGGAGAGATATTGGAGCACTTCAGAGGCTTGAAGTAGACCTTCAGGAGGTTCTTTGGAATTGCTGCTTTCAATGAATCCCATCATGACCAGCACAAAAGCAGCCGAAAAGGTGGCATCTAGGTCAAAGTAGCCAAAAAGAGCTTCCTAACGTCAGAAATGGCCTAGACTAATCCCCACCCCCAAGGCAGACACAGGAATACTTACCAATTGTTTTATTTCTCTTCAATGATAAAAGTACTTGGATGGTTTTACTCGCGGCCTCAACGCAGGAGTGACAAAGGCGGGAAATAACAGGAGATAATGCCGCCCTTGGGCGATTTTCTTTCGTTGCTTGAACCTTCTCTTTAACGCACTGAAGAATAAGTGGGCGAATGCAAAGAATTATTGCCTAAGACTGTCAGTGGCGTGTCTCGTTTATTGGGAGCTGATATGAGGACGGTTTATTATACCTGGTAAAGCATCACATAGAGCGATGCTGAGGTTCTCGAGATTGTTAATTGTGAGTCGGAGAACTCAATCGAGGAGGCATTTGGTATCGACTTTCCAGTCTCGTAAAGGCTTTGAAGTGTTTCGCGAATTCTCTTGACAAGCTCAGCTTGTGTGATTGCCGCGTTTCCGTAAAAGGCTAACAACAACATCAGGCCAAAGTTAGAAGGCATCATCACGTGTATTTAGAAGGCCGATTCATTTCTTACAGGTCATAATTTCGCCGGTAGCACGGGCGATGCGAATATTTATAATCATAGGGAGGGCAGGTTGAAATCCCGCGCAGGTTCGGGGGAAATCAGCACGCAGCTGTCGGTCATCAGACCCAGTAGGGAGACCTAAGCCGGCAGATAATCGCCTTCGGAACAAAGAGTTAATTTTTAACTTCGTAATAGACCGATAGACTGTCGTTCTTACCGATCAAGCATGTATGCTGTCCACCACACTCTAGTCCTGTGACAAATTTCCGATGTGACGCCTTCCTGTTCGTTATATGGCAGTGAGCATCCCAAAGCCACTGCTAACCTCACAGCGGTTCCAATCTGGTATCATAATTAGGGGACTTTATCTGGAGAAAGTGCTGATCATACGTACGTAGAGATATGCATCATGCTTTCTATCGCACCACTGGAGATAGAGGGCAACCAGACATAAAATCTCAACAGAAATGATGCCATGAGAGCCAAGTTGATGTAAGGGAGGGAGCCGGCGCATTGCTTCTGCAAAACACTCATTGCCAGGCGGCTTATCGGATCCATTGCTTGATGACCCAATCAGCATTCCAACAGCCATAACCAAAAGGTACTCTGTGAACCAAACGCTCTCCATCCGGCGTATTCGGCTCTCATCGTTTTTATATAGCAAGTCCAAAGAATCGGCAAAATTGCGAGCATCAAGGAAATGCTGGTTGACACCAAGCAAAGAAACAAAAACATCAAATAACTCATAAGACTTGGCTCTGGGTAATAGTGCCGGCGCCGATACCCCGTTGACCAGCTCCCCTGTGTTGCGCCATTGTGGACTTGGTGGATCTTCTAACATCGTAGAACTAACTGTTTGATTACTGGGCGAGGTATCTTGACCTCGGTTGCTATCCGCATGGTCGCGGAATATGGATCTGACGCGGGACTCAAATGCGGGACCGGAGGCCAACTCAGTAACTAAAGGGTCAAGGCGTCAGTCATGAGATCAACCTTTGTTATACTTCAATACAAACCAGGGCTAAGTGGCATATCATCTTGCGTCGTTGAATCATGAATTGGGGGAGCGTTATCAAGGGCGGGAGAGGGGCTAGATTCCGGTATCTCAACAGGCGCGTTTGCTAATTCAGTCAGCCACCGATAGATTAAGTTGGAGGGGAAAACCCACAGTGTGGCCTTCCTTCAATTTGGCCTTCCTGGCGCTTGATGGTCTCTAACAACCTTTGCACATAGCTGGGAAGCCGTTAACGAGAGTGCGATGCGACAGGAGTAAAATTGGGACCCACGCCTCAGAGTATCCACGACGAGCCGAGACTCCAAACCGACACTGAAGCCCTTGGCGGCTACATGCCTGACAAGGCTGAGTCCCGGAGCATTTTACTTTGCGGCGTCGGCAAGTTTCACAGCTAAGGCCAATGAAGCGTCAGCTCAGGGTTGCACGTCTGACAATGTGGTTGACCTTTTTTTTTTCTAGAAAGAAGAAAAAATTTGAAGAGCAAGACCAATGGCAACGCCGCGAGACTTACGCATTTGCGGATCGAGTGAAACCTGACGCGTGACTAGGCATTGGAGCGATTGCAACGAAACGCAGTCAACTGATGAACGGGACTGGACGGTTCTTGCGCAAAATAGATAGACGGATCACGCCCTCCCGCCTACAGGCGGCATATCGGAACAATGCATGTTCCACATCCGGTTTAGTTTACATCTGCACGGCGTCCAGGCCCTGTTATCGGCTCCCCCACTGGCACTAGAATGAACTCAAAGTACGTGCACACGACCAGAGCACCACGCCTGTTTCTGTGCGAGTCTGTGAGATATATTGACGATTATCAGTAGATAAGCACGGAATCATCTTCATCACGCCCTATTGATTGCAGAGCATAAGTTAGGTCAATGTTGACTACAGTCATAATAAACTTGAGGTCAGTTAAATGCACCACGTGTAACTGTGGACGAGACTTGAAGATAAACCAACGACAATGGATATGCCAGTAGACTCACCTTGCTTTTTAGAGATTATCATTGGATGTGTGCGCGTCACTTGGGCGCCATTGGTCGGTGAGCAGCTCGGCTATTACCCGAGCGCGGTCGGATCACGGACCGAAGCCGACACCGCTCCCCGCACAGAGTCCAAGTGTACTGTGAACTAGGACAATAAATCCCATCGCCTCGCACACGGGATTAAAATTCCACTCCTCTTTCATCTCATTATTTTCTTTGCTTTGCCTTTTTCGGTTTTTGTTTTCCGACAGCACGGAAGAGCCCCACTTGGTCTCCAGAAATCTGTTCAGCAGGTTGGTGGAGAAGTAGATTAGATATCAGTCCCATCCATCTGTGACCATCGTGAAATGCCAATATGCTTCGAAGGCCATGGCGCCTCATATAAGTTAACTGATACACATTTAGTTTAGATTTAATATATAGATGCAAGAAAGCGTCTCAAGTCTTAGTCTCGGTATTAGTTGCACAAGCGTCATCAAATTGTTTAAGGACATAGGGAGTAGTTATGCTGCATAAATGATGACCCCGTGGGGCTTGATTTTCTCGATATATTCATGTTTTAACATACCCATAGCCCAAATGCCGACCACTATTTTCTGAAATGACAAAAGGGCTCCATCTTGTCGTCCTTCCATCAGATTTCACTTTACAATCTCAATTGGGTACCTGACCTCCCTACCCTGCAGGTCGCCACATCTTGCAATAGGCAGAACAATGCTTGGATGGTATATTGCGGAACCCGTAGCAGATGAATTTGGCAACTACACATTTAATTCTGTAATCTAAGTCGTGTAACAAGATTAGCTAGCTCGCCGGATCCGGCCTTGGCTGTCGATGTACAGTCAACAGGGCGTAGATGTGGGGTTGATGTACTCGGCCTAGACACCGAGGGCGCTTATCCACGGAGCGGATGCGAACCGGACTTGGCGGGGTGTCCTGTAATGAATCCAATCTTCGACTTCCTCCCAAGATAAGAAGGACAAGAAGGGTAGATTGACTGCACAGAGAACAAATCCAGATATCACAGCCTCCAAAATGCAAAGACTCGTCCTTACGCGCCTCAACCCAAATAAATCTACAAGTATTCATTCTTGGAGACGGGTAAAGTTTCTGTCCCCTCAATCCCGTCCCCAGTCCACTTTGATCGGAGCCAAGAAATCGATATCTCAAAATGATATGCCGCCTCCGCACTCTTTACTACCCACTCAAATGCTACTGCGATCCCTCTTGATTGCAACAGTATCCAGTAATCGCTGGCTTTTGACTCCAAGTCTGGCTGTACTGTCATTCTTGTCCAAGCCGCGCAAGGGTCTATTGAGCGTGGAGAAGAACCCGATCCTTTATTCGGTTTTCAAAAAATCATTATATGACCACTTTTGCGCTGGTGAAAATTCAGCAGAGGTCACAGCTACCATCAAACGGATTAAAGATATGGGCTTCAAGGGTGTTATCTTGACCTATGCCCGAGAAGTTGTTGTCGACGCATCGGGCCCGGAAAGTAGCGCCTCTACAGAGTCAGATTCTGTATCAGGTGCTTCAGAAATTGCAGATGATCCTGCCATCGAAGCATGGAGGCAAGGCGTACTTGAAACCGTGCAGATGGTGGGGGAAGGCGACTTTTTAGCATTGAAGTAAGCTTATTAACCAGCTGTGATAAAGTGTTGAGGCTACTGACAATATCATAGATTTACAGGAGCTGGAAAATCCGTATTGGATGCTCTCTCATCTGGAAAGCCTTTGGCACCGCAAATGATCAGCGCGATCCATGAACTGTGCGACGAGGCAGCAAGTCGGGGAGCTAGTATCCTTGTCGACGCTGAACAGCAATTTGTGCAACAGAGCATTGATACCGTCGCTCTGAGTTTAATGGAAAAGTACAACAAATCTTCCAAAGCCGTGGTATACAACACATATCAGGCCTATCTCAAGTCAACTCCAGAGACACTTCGACAGCACTTGTGCTTGGCTAAAGAGAAGAACTTTACAATCGGGGTGAAATTAGTACGCGGAGCATATATGAGCTCGGAACCTCGTCAATTGATCAATGATACCAAACAAGGCACGGATGACTCGTACAATTCCATCGCAGCCGGACTTTTAGAATCAAGATACGACGGAATCAAGGGTGAATTGCCAAAGCTTGACTTGTTCCTGGCTACGCACAATAAAGAAAGCGCTCTTAAAGCCCATGATCTGCAAAAGTCAAGATCAGAAGCCGGCTTGCCCTTGATGAAGGTTCAGTACGGACAATTGCTTGGAATGGCTGATGAAGTAAGCTGCACTTTACTGCAACTGGGTGCTGCGAAGGGCGAGGCCAAGTCGACCGTGGTACCAGAGGTCTACAAGTGCCTCAGCTGGGGTACTCTTAGCGATTGCCTCTCATATTTGCTGAGGAGAGCGGTGGAAAACCGAGATGCTGTGAGCCGTACGAAGACGGAGTACCTGGCTCTAAGATCTGAGGTTTGGAGACGGATGCGCCGCAGCGTTGGTCTAAGTAAATAGAAATATTAAAAATGAATTTTAAGGAGTAACCAAAATTATTGGGATTCTACAAATATGTCTTCGATCTATATTATGAAGTGGTCATGCCAATGCCACTTTGCCAAGGTTCAACAGGAAGAAAATATGCTCTATTTAGTGATAGCATATATAAACTCTGGTATAATTTCTTCTAGTCTTTGTTTTTAACCAAGTAGAGATCTAATTCTGCAAAATATAATGTACAAAGAGATGAGAGTTAGCGAAAGTCGTCGCTCAACTCAGTAATGATGAATAGGCATAATTCATTTCTCATCCACAGCGCCTTCGCCCTTCCACCAATTCCAAATAGCTTTGCACCAGAACCATGTTTCAATAGTGCCAAAGACGCTGAGGATGGCAATCAAAACCATTTTCATGTTCTTGCTAATGCCCAGAGCCTCGAAACTGAAAGCTGGGTATTCCGGGTTGGTATTGTCCGGCTGCTCTGGCCGACGCCCATCAGTTCCGTTTCTGGAACCGAGTTGATTTTGTGCGTAACAGGGGCCACTTGTCGAAATGTTGCGGCGAATTGTGCCCAGGCTTGGGCGCGTCGGAAAACGGCATCTCGGGGCACGAAAGACAAGGGGTGTGGGGCGGACGCGTAATAAGGTGCTGGTGTTGCGCATCTTGGACTCGATGCTCTTTGCCGAGGGAATATAACGATGTTTTGGAGTGTAAAACAGTCACGGTAGACGCTGCAGTCTCCAAATTAATTGATTAGAGGGATATTAGAGAAGTACAATTTCCGTCTGACATTAGACGGGAGTCATCAATCCTAGCTGAATCCAACGGAAGGAATCCACATCACGTGATTCCTTGGATGACTCATCATTCATACTGTGTCGTGGAAGAATCAACTGCTCTGCAACGCCACAAGAAAAGTATAGAACGTGGCAATTTGAGAAACAGATGTTTATTTAGATAAGATTTTGTCCCTTGTCAACTTACTGATGGTCAGGGGTGGGTTCCATGAGGGTTGGAGATTGATCTGATCTATCGCAATTGGAACACATAAGCGTACGGAAATATAGCACCAATCGGAAAGCAATGAAATCGCACACACACCATGACAATTCAGCTACAGCTGCGTACTCCAATACATCCTGGAACCTTATCGGCCTGCTGGGATCTTTTCCTGTATTGTTGGAGGTTCCCCCGCGATCCCCATGCATTCGACGCCAGGAAGGGTCACACTCTGCGGGGTTTCCCCAAATTACGTCGGGCACGGCTATTCCGTATTCAACTTGTTAGAACCATCCAGTGTGGGGAGAGCCAATAGCAAGCCTCCTTACCCCGGATTAAACCCTCTGGCCCACTCGGGGACCGGGCCCGGGAGGGTCGGATGGGACGTCGGCAAATGAGGTCGGCAAATGACAAAGTCGACTATGTGGTATCCGATCCACGACTCTAGTCTGTATTCTGTTTCCGTTCTTTCAACTCTGCCAAGCTTGCTGGACACGTTGAATACGCGCCTTTGCTCACGCAGGACCGCCATCTGTTCCTACCCTCGGTTTCTGTTAATCCTGCCAGCTCTGCCGGAACCATGGAAGACGCGGGCCCTGGCGAAGACCCGCACTACGAGGTTGGGGATGTGGACGCGTCTAATGATTCCCAGAAAATTCCCTCGGCAAAGTCAAGGAAGCGGGCATCTCGCGCTTGTCTTCCTTGCCGATCCAGGAAAGTGAGATGCATCGTCACTAGCTCGAGGGAGCCTTGCATAAACTGCCGACTGGATGAGAAGGAGTGTGTCTTTGTCGCCAGGTCCAAGATGGTGTATGCATAAGCCACTCTTGTTATCTGTATCAAGCTAATCGGATCTCCAGGAGAGGCTCATCCAGGCATGCGGCCGGCATGCTGGGGGTTAACAAGTCTTCGGCGGTGCCGGCTCAGGACAATGGCAAAGCCTCGGAAGAGGACAATGTGTCTTCCAGTACTGACGATCCACAACCGTTGGGTGACGACCCAATGTCGGTGGAGATTGATCCACAAGACTTACCAGCCAACCTCGACGATTATACCCATCGTAAGCCACTGCGCCAGATCATAGCTATACTCTATCTGACCAATCTTCTAGAAGCATTTGACAACCTTGCGGCGGCCTCGTTCCCCACCGCCTTCCAAGACCTACCCGCCCTCGACAGCCCTTGGACGCCACAAGAGAGAGCTCAGAGGCTCCTCTTTGACCCAACGAACTCTGACTATTCCATTCTTGAAGCACCCAAGGTCAAGTCCCTGTCGCCTGAAGATCTTGACTATCTCTTCGCGCAGGGGTGCTTTGTTGTACCGCAGAGGAAAATTCTAAATGAGTTTGTGCAACAATACTTCTTGCGGCTCCACCCCATGCTTCCCATCCTCAATGAGGCAGACTTTTGGGCGCTGTATCTCCCCGATGAATCGGACCAGCAGTCTGGAGAGAAGCTGCCTCTGATTGTGCTGCAATCCATTCTATTCACTGCCTGTAGTGTAAGTGCCCTTCTTTTTCAATCTGCTACTGCTCTGTACAGTCTTGACTAATCCATCATAGTTTGTCTCTTGGTCCACTATTGAAACTCTTGGATTCAAATCAGTTCATGATGCCAAGTCTTCATTCTACAAGCGTGCCAAGGTAAGCATCTCAATTTACCCACGGTGTTTGCATGCTAACCATGTCAGCTTATTTACGATTTTGGCCTTGAGACGTCCTCAGTATCCATTTCGCAAGCGGCTCTACTGCTTTCACAATCGCACTTGACATCTCTTCCCCATTGGGACAGCAAGCAGCTTGGTACAATGTGGCTGGCTATTGGAATTCATTATGCCCGCGATGCCGGCGCCCATCGATATCATTCCATTTTAACAAACTCTTCGCAAACAACGCCCAAACAGAAAAAGCACCATAATACATTAAAGCGGCTTTGGTGGTGTTGCATCATCCGCGACAGGCTGATGCCACTCACCTCACGACGCACCATCAAGATAACGAATGCCAACTTCAACTTCTCAGGCAATCCGGTTCTTGGAAGCGCTGACCTAGCAGAAGAATTCGATAAATCTAGAGTGTATGATGTCGGGACGAAGAAGTTCCTCGCAGAGATTCTGGCCAAGCTTGTTGAACTCTGTGTTGTACTCACAGAGGTGCTCACTCTCACATACCCGATGTACGATGACCCTCCTCGGGCCTCATCGCATCCGCACACCCAAGAAACCCGAATTGGGGATTGCAGGATGTCACTACGGCGATGGTACAGCACAGTACTGCGAATACGATCAATCCAAGGCGGCGAGCTTCTGAAAGCAGCTGAAGAAGCCGAATCTCCCAAAAACTCTATTGTGTTATTCATGAACCTACTGGAGATGTATTATCAGTAAGTGGACTCGTCGGTGTCAAGTTGGCCGATTACTAATCTTGAAATCATCAGTTCTGCTAGAATGGCTCTCTGTCATTATGAGATACTCTATTCTAGCCTCTCGGCACCCTCACTATATCTGACTCGCTCACCCACGGAGGCACATGAAAATAGCCATGAACTTCAAAGCGCGGTTTCACAGGTCACCCAATGTCTCCGAAAACTAGTCCGTTTGCGCCTTGCACGCTGGCTTCCTATAAGCGCGTAAGTGGCCTTTATTCATCCGTGTATTCGGTTCTAACCTTTGGCTACAGTATTGGCTGTACTGCATTCCCACTTGCATTGCAGATTCTTGATGTGAAGCTATTCAACTCGACACACACACCCACCCGCGAGTCACATAATATCCCGCTGTTCGCGCAACACAAGCAACAGCAGCTCAACATTTTAATTGAAGCCATGAAAACCTACAGACCACGCTATGACGGAGTGGACTGGGTGGCTAAATCGGTGCGGTTCATTGTGGATCTCGCACAGAAACATTTGCCTCTACTGGGAGGCCGAAACGATTGCCCGATATCTAGTTGGACTGAACTTTTACAACTATACCCGAACTATTACCTTCGGTTGGCCATGACAATGGACTTGAGTATCCGAAATGGTAAAATACCGGAGGAAAACGATTTCCCTCAAAGCCTGCGTGGAATATTTGAGGAAAACTCCATGATGGATCCCATTTCATCCATTTTAATGCCTAGAGTGGACCTTCATCGCGAAGCAGAGTTTCAACACAAGGCCTTTGGGCACCAAAGACGACAAAGCGATGACTCTGGGGTTGGCCCTACAGCTCAAGGCACTGTCTCAGGGATTAATGAGGGAATGATTGGAGATGGCACTAGCTGGGAGATGCCTGCTGACGGCCAGTCAATATCACCCAAGAGTACAGAGCTAGGCATCGACCCGTTGATCCTTGAATTTGGCTTTGAGGCGGGTATCCTATCCCCTCTGATGGACATAGAATTTGGAGGTGAAGATATAGGGAATGCGGATCCTGGCCAGGAAACAGCCCCAGCTCATTGGTCAACCGGCATGCCGACCTATGAAGCAACAGGAGGGAGTATGGGCAATCAAGGTTCAGGGCTGGAGAATTTCCTAGACAGTTAATAGAACATTGTAGATGGTGGAACTGTATATATAGGATATGATCTTCGGATGAGTAACGAGTTCAACCCGTACATAAGGCTCCGAAAGGGAAGCGTCACTTTACTTCATGTTGTATATAATGGAGAGGAATAAATGGCCGGGTATTGCATCTAATTGATGGATAAATAGCTATTTGACGCATATTGGAATTATATGATAATTTAAAATACGGACTGGTCCCATGGGAAGGCATTTATGGGTGGAATTGCAAACAGTCCGTCCATGGTGTCAGTGTAATCGAATGGCTGCAGGCCTATGTCGTCAAATAAAGTGACTTGTGACCGGCCGATGTCTGACCCGAGCATTCCTAGTGGGTCAGATATTGGAGGATTGGCCATTTCAACACTACTTTCTGGCTGGATGTTCCCATTTAACGTGGACTCTGGTCTATGAAGCCACAACCGTTCAAGCAGCTTTGCATACCGCGATGCAATGTGACTATCGTCCACCGCTGCTTCCTTCAAAGCTGCAATGAATCGTTGCATCAATGAAGTTATCTGGATATGCGTTTCGGGGGATATTGCACCAGAGGCATGAGCTTTGTAGAGAAACACGGATGAATGAATTTCATACCTGGTATTGATTAGTCAAACTCATCCACAGTGCCTTGGCTTCTTACAAGTAAAACCGCGCCGGGAGGTATCGAAGGTGCTTTTGCGGGTCGAGATCCTCCACGGCTATTTTAAGTAAGGTTTCTGCCGCATTTGCGGCTTCATAGACGCTCTTTGCATCCGGACTCGCCATTGTCGAATCTGGAAAGACGATTGTATTGCGGGAACTATCATCTTGATCAGGGCTGGATCGTTTCGCGGCTCGGTACAAAACAGCCTGAAAGGCGAATGCGTTGACGTAAAGCCGCAAATATTCTTGCATTAACGTCAAGCAACTCTTTAAATGAGGGGATACTGCCAGCGATCTCCAGGCGTGTTGCCACGCTTGCATCGCCCTGCTTGTATCGTCGACGTATTTGGTGTAGTCTCCTCTCATCATGATTTCGGCCGTTCGAGATCGAGAGGCGAAAAGGATATCGTGGGCATTTCCAAACAGGGTCGTCAATTCCACCTGAGCCTGTATAAATGATGCAAAATCTTCGTCATATGGGTGCCGTGGTTGGAGGGCTGGAAAGTCATTCGCAGTGAATTTTGCAGATAGTGCCGGGCCACGACACCAGAACGCCTGGCCCATTCGGATAGATATTTGACGGTCGGAAAGGTAAGTGACTGTGCTTGTTAGTCTTGAAACTGGGTGGACGACATCGGGTAAGACCTACAGGTCCAAGCCAATCGTTCTCGCTGTATTGAGGCGTCAAGCTCGCCGTCGGTGCCTTTGAACGAACTGTCTTCAAGTCGTAGTAAATATGCTAAGCGGACTGCTAAGCCAAGAATAGACCATGCAGAGCCCTCGCCTCCATCGTCGGTCTGTCCCTGGTTAAGCAGTGTCCATTCGCCCAATATGAGCAGACCCTCAACGCAGCCCACGTTTCGTATATTAGCCATGCCAAGCACTACATCAAGAATAAGCTGTCGCATGTAGTTCCATATTGATTTGTGGAGTTCTCCAAGGTCTGGTCGGTCTCTAGATGCGACCACAAGGACTGATGTAAGGAGGAAGGATTCATTTCGGACGGTATTGAGTATGCATTCGGATCGTAGAACATTAGCGGGGACGATGGGACAGAAGGGATGGTAATTATCTGCGTATCTATAATCTTCCATTAGATATGTTTAGGGAACTGGAGAGAAATTGGCCAATGCTTACACGCTCAACAGCTGTAGAAGAAGAGGTGGTTCAAGAGTGCCGTTTTGAATGAGAGGATATGCTCTGATTCTGGGGTCATCTAGTTTCGTTGCTCCGCGCACACTGGGTGGCGAGTCTGGATCAATTAACCGAGCCGGAGCCATCGAATCTGAAACATCCACACCAGTTTCGGTCGGAATGTCATTATCTTGGTCGTTGATATTGGAAGGGTCGACGGAGTTGTTGGAATTGGATTGCCCAGCAGTGTGTGCCAGGATCAACAAAGCGTCGTATGGGTTCTGCAAGCTATTGTGGACCGGCTCATCTGGCTTTGTCTGTCGCGGAGATATATGATCGTTCGAAGATGTTTGCGAAACAATGTCGTGATACTGTTGCCTCTTCTTTTGCTGTCTGCCCCGCCGAAAGTGGGAAAAGTCGCCGCCGCGTCGCGAGCCAGCAAGGACGCATTCGGCGCCTTCACGCACGCACTTTGCGCAGGGCGGCTTTCCGGGCTCTCCAACGCTTTGTCTGTCGAAGTCACAAATTTAGCACACAGAGATCACTCAATTAAAGCAATTTCATCAATGGATTTGAGTTCAATGGGTGAGGCAGAGGATATGGAGGACACAGGGCGACCCACAAATCGCAGCGTGTTTTGCGCGAGCGGCACCGGACGCACGCTCGGTATTGTCGCAGACCTTGGCCTCTAGTCATGATTAGAGTGAGCAAAGCATTTAGCCTGCAGACTGAACTGTAGCCGAGAGAGAAGAAACAAGGGAGAAGTACGGCGCTGACGCAGAAAATCCGGGGTTTGCTGGCGGGCTAAGATTGAATCTGGGGCCATTACGGGTCACGGGAGTGGCCTGAAGCACCCCTGGATGCGCCAGTGTGGGGAACCAGAAGCCTTCCCCGCCCTAGTCCTGGGGCTGGCAATAGACGGCTGTAGATGGACACTGATCCCCTGACCACACCGCGCCACTGACTACAATGCCAATGGCGGATGGGGCTTGATTGAGCGGGGAAGACAGCCATGGTAATAGACGGCTGTAGACGGTGGCGCGTGTAAGCCAGTGTCCTCTCGATAACAGCGACAGATCAGTGTTGAAGAACGTCACTGAAACCTTTCTTGGTATCCACTGACTGTGATCCATCGCTTTGGCCCTGCTGTCGAGCCAATAATCGCTGTGTCAATTCTCTAGTCGCATTGTCCGGCCCGGTTGTCGTTCCAGCACTGTCGAGATATTTAAGCAAGACAAGCCGTCAGTCACGATCGGCATTGATCTCTACATATTTTTGTACGCTTCAAAATACACATATTCAAGCCAATTTGTGTCCGCTTTCAATTCTTCTCCATACCCCCAATTTCACCTCATCATGGCTCCCAGTCGTTTAGAGTCTCCGCCTCTGGAGTCGTCTGCCCCATCGGCTGACAAGCTCAAGAGCGTTAAGCCAGCTGCTGACGACATCTATGGCAAGTATTACCCTGCGGACCCTGCTACATTGAAGCTCGAGTCCAACTTCGGGCCTATGGAGCCTGAGACAATTGGGTACCTGCAGCCCACTTCCAAAGACACCCCTCTGGAGATTATGCACGAGCGATTCGAACGTGATGGCTATCTATTCGTAAGTACTCCCAGTCGGCATAATGCCTCAGAATTAGCTAACTCTCGCCTTCTAGGTCAAGGGATGCATCTCCAAGGAGACCTCTCTCGAGTGCCGACGAAACTACTTTTCCTACATGCAGCCCAGCGGTCTTCTAAAAGAGGGCTCCGATCCCGTCGACGGTATCTACTCTGGGGCAGATACCCGAAAATACATGCCGCCTGGCAACCTGCGCCGCCTCTTTGGCTTAAAAGACGACCCTCAGAGCGACCGATACGTTGAACTCATGGTGTCTGCCCACGAAGCCGACTTTTACATTGAGTTTTGCAAGAACAAGGAGCTGAGCGACTTTGTTAGCTACTTCACTGGTTGGGCCAACCCTCACATGCTCCAGCGCACCATGTTCCGTGCCTTCGTGCCGAACAGCGAGCTTACTCCTGTCCACTTCGACCAAATGTACCTTCGCGCGGGTCCACCTACAAGTCTAACGGCCTGGATCCCCATCGGCCCCGTGTCATTAGAGGCCGGCGGCTTGATGTATCTCGAAGGGTCGACTGACATTGGCAAGAAGACTGAAGATGACTTTGCCGCCAACGCCCACAATCTCACAGATGAGGAACGCGTGAGCGCGTTCAACAAGAATATGAATGACGGTGGCTTCCTCAGCCGCGACACAGTGACCTATGGCAAGGAAGCGCGTAGGAAATGGCTCATTGCCGAGTACGAGGCTGGTGACATTATTTTCCACAACCCTTACATGGTTCACGCCAGCTGCAAGAACAAGGACCCCAACGACAAGATCCGTCTCGCTACAGATGTCAGATTTGTTGACCCTGAAAAGCCCTATGACAAGGCAAGTTTTCCAATTTACACACTGATAGTGCACCAATCTAACAAAGTCACAGCGCTGGATGAAGGTCTATCGACCATTGGATGGTCTGTAAATGATAAACTATGCTTGATAAATGAAATCGCTCTGGATGATGTCACGCGACTCTGTAGAAACAATCTTTATGTAGTGTAACCAGAATGAATGAAAATGATCATGTTATGAACAAGACATGTGGCGCAACTTCCATGTGGAAACGTACGAGCCTATGCGAGGCTTGGCACTGTGACTGCGTGTTTTAATGAAGGCCATGCATAAATGGGTGAGCTGAGATTGTACACAAGTCGGCCCAACTCGATGAACCGTTAGGCCATCTCCACCACTACAGGAGAAGTCTCCTTGTACGTAATAACCCTGGCTGACTGATTTTCTTAAGGTTTCGTATTCATTCACCTTGTGTTGCCATTCTTCGCGTCTTCATAATTTGCATCATAGAGAACAGCCTTTATGTAAACCAGCCAACTAATGAGAAATGAGAACGTTTCAAAGAAATACCCCTCAGAAACATTTGGAGAAGCCTGTTTGCCTTCTGCCGTCCGCATTGGAGCTTGTCATCGTCGCCAGGTGAGTGGACCACGCAAAGATCAGATGAAGCCTCATCCAATGGAACATCATCAGTTCTCCAGGTTCCAGATTAATTGACGCCCTCTAATAGATGGAAATTCAATCTCCGACCGACGCTACTCCATCAGGGCCTGATTCCATGAGTGACAATGCGTCATTTGCCCGTCTACAGCCATCACCTCCAAGCCCAAGGCCCACTTCCCCAGCTCCGTTACCCCAGGTTCCCGGTTGGCCATTTGCGGGGAAGCTGGTGTGCCAGCCTGGCGTGTGGGGTAACCAGATTCTCGGCGTCTCTGCCACATGATGTTTAGGGGTTAGACGTCCGTGTCGCCTCCTGGGCATGACTCGCCTCCGCTCCTTAGCTTGTCCGTCTATTGCCGTCGATCTAAAAACGTCCGTGGCGAGAAAAACTTATATGTAGCGATGCAAACAGGAATACGACAGCACGGTTTTGAGCAGGCACGGCACCAGCTCTCCTTCACCGCAATTTGCCCACCACAGCCATGTTTTTGCAGAAATTTGTGCGCAATGAGTCCATCAAAACGGACCCCCCGGAAATCTACAACCTGAGGACCGTCGTCATCAGTCTGGTGGTAAGTGCCGGCGAAAGAATGCAACTGCCCCACCAAAAACTGACCAGCGAATGATTCCCAGGCATGCGGCGGTGCACTCCTCTTCGGAATGGACATGGGGATTATTGGAGGAGTTTTGACGATGAAATCATTCAAGGAGTAAGAGAAATGTCCAGCGAAGTCCATCGCGACGCCACTGACAAGCCTCTTCCTGCTAGACAATACGGACTGACCGATAAACCCGACAAGGTCCTCGCGAACCTATCATCGAATATTGTGTCCGTGATCCAGGCTGGATCGTTTGCCGGCTGTCTGATTTCGATGTGGATGGCAAATAAAATCGGCCGACGAATGTCATTAATTGTTGCGTCGTGGTTTGTCTTTGTCGGCGTTGCGATGCAAGCCGCTGCGAGTGGCCACCTCGCATTGATGTATGTTGGAAGGTATGTCGACTCTATCGCTCGAACTTCATTTAATTACGGTATACTCAATATTTCTTAGATTTATCACGGGCATTGCCGTCGGTATCGCATCTACCGTCAACCCATTGTACGTGTCGGAAAATGCGCCACGAGGAATTCGTGGCCTCCTAACCGGTTGCTACCAGCTTTCTATTGTCACCGGGCTTACTGTAAGAAATATTCTTGTCCTAAGCGACCAATTTGCTAACGTTCCTATTACAGCTTGCATTTTGGATCAATTATGGTTGTTCCCTCCACGTCAAGGGTCATGCGCAATACATCATTCCGTTATCTCTCCAAGCCTTACCAGCCGTCCTGCTGTTCTTTGGGATGCTCATGGCCAACGAATCCCCACGTTTTCTGGCACAAAGTTCTCCGGAGAAAGCCATCATTGTCTTGGCCAAACTGCGAAATCTACCTGTCGACCACCCTTATATTCGTAACGAGATGGATGGAATCTCCGCGCAGCTAGAGGAAGAGAGGGCATTGTCTGCTAATAGCTCAGGGCTCACTCTTATTAAGGAGGCTTTCACTGTTAAATCTTATCGCCGCCGAACTTTCCTCTGCATTACACTCATGATGTGGAGCAACTTGACCGGGACGAACGCCATGACCTACTATAGCCCAACTATTTTCAAGAGCGTGGGTATGTCCTCTTCGTCTGCTGGATTATTCGCCACAGGCATCTACGGGATTGTCAAGATGGTTTCGTGTGCAATCTTCATTGTATTTGTCACCGACTCTCTTGGACGAAGAAAGAGTCTGCTTTGGACAGCTATTGTGCAGGTAAGCTATTTGATGGACCTCGGGAGAGAATTTGTTACTAATTTGCGATTACTCTGAAGGGGCTGGCTCTTTTCTACGTTGGATTCTTCATTCGATATGACCCTCCCGTTGAAGGACAACCGATTGGCGCTGCAGGCTACGTCGCAATTGTCGCCATTTACATTTTTGCGGCGGTGTACCAGTTTGGCTGGGGTCCCGTTGTGTGGACCTATTGCTCTGTATGTCAAGTTCTTACATCAACTATTAGAAAGCAAACTAATGCATCCAACAGGAGATTCCCGCGGCGCGCATGCGTGCCCTGCAGATGGGCATGGCTACAGCAAGCCAATGGTTATTCAACTTCGTTGTCGCAAAGGCCACACCAAGCATGTTTGCGACACTCGGAAAGGGTGGATTCGGAACCTACTTTGTATACGGATCTTTCTGTTTCGCCATGGTTATCTTTGCTTGGTTCTTTGTTCCTGAAACCAAGGGTAAGTCGAGGTGCCTCTAAAACTTTTAACACGGTTACTAATCTGGGTGTCTGTAGGTCTGGCTCTTGAGGACATGGATGAGCTTTTTTCCCAGGACAACGTACGAGGAAAGTTCGTCCCAACGAGGCTTAGTGTGTTAGAGGCCGTGCGAGATGCGAAGGCTGAGGAAAGTAACTGCGAGCATCTAGAGAAAGCATAGTATCGCATAGCTCATCGGTTTTAATGGACCGAATTGATACACAAATTTTGCGTAATCATGCACGGACTCACCATTTATGTGAAAATTAGTTCAAAATCTACAAGAAGAGTGTAACTTTGGCAAATTACAAGAAGGGTAATGGAACTTTAGGTAATGCCTTGAATACTAACTATCAGCTTACCATTGGTATCGCATCCATATGTCTTGAAAGCAGACCGCGCCATACTACACCTGTTTTATGCATCAAGAATACGTGAATAATTCATTAAATTAGGTATAACTATAGCATCTCTTTCATGTTGCCTTTTACACAATCGCACCGCCTCAAAAGCCACACTGCCAAACTCTTATCATGTACGTCACTTTGAAACCAATAAGTCGGCCATGTACGTTGCGCATAATTGTGTAATGACTTAGCAAAACAATACTAAATATCGCAAAAACTAGATAAGAATTTCTTAACCCTTTTCTAGCCGTTAGAATAGAATAGACTTCGTCATGTGCTACGTCAACCGGCACAATTGACCGGCACCGGCACACCGGCACACCGGCAACTTTTTCTTCGAGCCAATGACAGCCAAGATTTAGGTGAATGACACGCTGAGTGAGATACCGAATTTGGACGCCCCCTTAGAGATCCAGGTTCTCACCGGTCCGTACCCCGCTTGCTTTCACTAATGTTGTTGGACCACCCGAAGGGCGTGCTTGTCATTATCTCGAGTCATGTTGGGCACTCCGTGTATATTATGAAGGTGGAATAAGACAACTCGATCGCAATCACCCAAGCAATTGTTTTCTCGGCTCTGTCCAATTTAAACTGTTTCTCTCATCACTGCAACACTCATCTTACCCTTCTATATACTTGTCGAAGCATTTCTCATCGAAACCCAGACATTATGGACCGCCTAACAAACTACCGACTGCTCTCATTCGATGTCTACGGCACCCTGATTGATTGGGAAGCCGGGGTCATCAATGGATTGAAGCCCCTGCTCGAGGCCAATGGGGCTGATTTCCCCCGCAAGCAGCTGCTTGAAGTACATGCCGAGTTTGAGGTGTCGCAGCAGCTCAAGACCCCTAACATGAAGTACTCTGAGTTGCTCACAACCATTCACCCCCATATTGCGGCCAAGCTGGGTCTCCCCACCCCCACTGAGGAGCAGAACAAGGCATATGGCGACTCCATCGGCAGATGGCCGGCATTTCCCGACACTGTCGAGGCCCTAAAGCGCTTGTCCAAGCACTACAAGCTGGTTGTGCTTTCCAATGTCGACAGGGAGTCATTTGCCGGCAGCAACAGTGGGCCGTTGGAAGGATTTCCATTTGATCTTGTAATCACTGCGCAGGATGTTGGCAGCTACAAGCCAGACCACCAAAACTTTCATCACATGCTTAAAGAGGCGGAATCAAAGTTTGGCATCAAGAAGGCTGAAGTTCTGCAGACTGCCCAAAGTCAGTTTCATGATCACCGCCCGGCCAAGGAGTTGGGTATTACCTCCAGCTGGATTGAGAGGCCGGGAGCCGTCATGGGAAACAGAGAGAATCCCGTGTACAACTGGAGGTTTGACACGCTGAAGGACATGGCGGATGCCGTGGACAAGGAACTGGAGGGCCAGTAAGGGATCAGCAAGCCGTAGTCTGTCATAATTCTGCCTGATTTACAAGATAACGAGTCAATAAATATGCTACCTTATCAATCACTATCTCTATAGGTGAATGTCTGAGCATGCAGGGCGAATGGTCAATAACCTTCTTGGTCAACAAGAATTGACATTGCACACTGAGCGCCTACTTAGTAGGATTGAATAAGGTTATTCATAGTGCTTACACATCTGTATATGTTTTAATATACGAAGGAACGTTATGGGAGTCTTCTCTGTGTGATATTTTCTTTTTTGTATATTTTAAACTATGAGTGCATCAATCAGACCATCTATCTCTTTAATCAATGCCATGACTGTTTTTCCTTCAACAATTCCATCCTGCCATGTGAATCCCAATCCCATTTTCCCATCTCTTCCAGTAACCACGCTGATCTTTATAGCACCTGAGCACGCACTGGCACTTTGGCTAAATAGTACACTCTGGATTTGACATCTTCCGCCGTCAGCCTGGGGTCGACTGAGCGTCCCTACATTGCTGAGCTCCCAAGCCGCAGACCGTTTATGCCCAATTTTGCCGGACAGCCATTGTGACATGTCATCAACATGCTTTAAAAACCCGACCGGCATGTCCTTGCCTTTTCGCTGCTGCAAATTACTGATGGTATCCATCGTGCGTGCTGAATCCTCCCAAAATGAGGTCTTTGATCTGTCATAGACCTCACTGAATGACCCAACATAACATCCAACTGACCTCTCTGTTATAGGATACGGTAGCAGATGACGTAGAGATACAGCACAATCTCCCCACAGGGTAGTATAGTCTGACGGAAGGATATTAAATAGGCATGACGCTGTCAAAGCCATAAGGGCTGCAGTTAAGCTCACACCATGTGACTTGCAGGTAACTCTTAGAGCGTCCAATCGAGTAGAATCAATCCAAAATGAAGAAAACCTCGTAATAACTGGTAGTCTCTGTACCGCTCCGCTCCAGACATGGTTTGCTGGCTGTACTGGATTTCGGAGGCGTTCGAGAAATTTGGCTGAAGTCTCAAGATTAAAAACCTCCTCTAGAGGAGGTAGAAGATGATCGTGAGATGAACAATTCTTTATGGATCCACCGGAGTCTGATAAAGAACAAAGGGCATACTCCAAGTCCTCATGTATCACCAGAGCACTTTTGGTGTCGGCCAGCGCATGATGAAAACAGAGACACAGAGTGAATTGATTAGCTTTTTGAGTGCTGTGCAAGACCAACATTCTCCAAAAAGGAACTGGAGGCTGTTGATGAGTGAATGGAAGATTGTGCTGAGACTCGACAATTCTGTCCACTTCAACATCTCCAGGCACCGGGGCAGCATCGTCGTATTCAACAAAGGTGACCACCTCTTCAAGAAAATCCCGTTCCAGACAAACAAGCCTGGGCGCTATTTCAATGTCGACCAACGTGGCGGATAAAACTGGGTGTTTGGCAACCACGAATGACAACGCGCACAATAGCTCTGCCCTCAATGGCTGGCTGCTCTGAATGGTATAGCTAGCTGTCACACACACGTTCAGGTATATGCCCAGATGGCTGCGCAATGCCGAGTATTTTTCTAAAGGTCCTGTGCGCTGGTTAGAACCCGGGTACGAATTAATGATTCACAGTCTGTAACATACCCAACGGACGAGATTTTGGCATGGGGCCGGTTGGTCTCTCCATTTTACGATATTGGGATGTTCTTGCTTAGACAATCGGAAGTATTCGAGATGGACTTATAATAAAGACCCATATTGTATACTTCCATTTGTACTGTTACGCCAAACCGGCTCAAACCCGGATGAGGTGTCCACACCGGCAATCAGGGCCGGTCGCATAACCAGACAAAATTGATGCAAAGTTAGAGTACCCACGTGCCGGACGTGGGCTAGATTTCAGAGCCAGCCTAGTTTGTATTGGCGCACAAAGCTTTGTGGTCACGGTGGGCTACCGGCTTTTTTGCCGACCACAATCCACCGAATCTACAAAAGATCAAGTCAATCTTTACCTAGTGCAGACTGATTGTGTTAGGCTAGACCAACTAGCAACATGAGCTTTTGTTGGCTGGAATCCATCATTAGAAATTGCCAAGCTATTCAGGCCATCTTAACTTTTCAATGATTAGATTTCTTCTCTTTAGATTATCTCTAGGATATTGAGTCATCGGAAGGACCTAGCCACGTAATTTGCTTTGTGAAGATTTCAATCTAGTATTTCTTGCTGTGGTTAGAATCGAAAAATAATGGAGGAGATTAGTCCCAAATAATACATCAAGAGGCGCTTTATAGGCGCTGTCGGTTGTAATAAAACCGATGACTGTTTATCCAGCCGGTAGCCGAACTGAACTAGACACAGAACAATCATTTCAATGTCCTCATTTCCTTAGCGTGCTTCAGCTTCAAATTTCAGTGACAATATTTCATGGTAGTAACATGTGAAAATGATGAGAGTTTTGTATGGGAAAAGTACTCCCTGAATGATAAAGTATTGCGAAAGGTGATGTGCGGCTGTTCAGGGGCCTGAACCCGCTGTAGAGGCGTCTTTACTATGATATTGGTGACAGCTATCAAGGCCCAATAACGAATGAAGAATATACAGAGCATTTTGAATGAGATTATGTTGGCGTGTTATCTGTCGTAGGATACGTATTCAGGCATCAACCCGAAGGGACCAAGATCGTGCAACTTGCTCGTATGTCGGATCAAATAGCATGTCCAAGTTGTTGTAGTAAGTTACTCTGCAAGGTGAATACCGTTACTAACCCAGAATCATTCCTTTTCCGTATAAACGTCCTATATCTTTCATTTCAACCTTGATTTACCCTATCCCTAACATGCCGCCACATATCTATTTTCGGACGCCTTTTCTGCTGGCTCAGAACAAGTTCAACAAGTATGATCCTGACACTACTTGTCCAAGTTACGATTTGTATGCGTGGAACACTTTCGCGACAATTTTCCAGTTCCCATCAACCTTCAGCAGCGTGTGGAAGTCGGTATAAGGTGCATCAGGAGCACCCTCGATGTCAATTCGAACGACTGCCGTCGATGGCGTGATGGCTAGGACATCTAGATGCGTCTTAAGGTTCTTGCCAGGTCCATATGTATCAAAGTATGCATGGAGGTTCCTGTAGCTTCCAGTCGAAAGGGAGCCATCGGGAGACCAGCCGGTCATTGTACCGTTCTCGTGGAAGGCTTTGTCAAGGCTGGAGCGGTCGGCTCCGACGAGGCCGTCGATATAGTGCTGCGCAGCGGCAATGACAGCATCGTACTCGGCATTTGGGATGATCTTAATGTTTTGAGACATGCTGATAGATCCGGTGACAATAAAGTTTTAAATATTGAGGGACGGAGTGTTCTGATAGTAAGAGAGAAAATGATGTGATCAGTAGGTTAAGCGGGCTTCAAGCGGGATAGAAGTAGTCTCGCAACAGGAGCCAGAAGTCCTGCGCTGAGAAACAATTTGTCATCAATTGTGTTACTTACTCATTGAAGTTGCTGGCAGTGGAGCTGTCGAACCCACTGGATCATAGAATCATCATTGTTTGTTACCAACTATTACGTATTTAACAATGCTCACTTCAAGAATGTAACATCACAATGTCCTCTGTCTCAAAGTTTGGCCTGCTTAGTGGACTGAATGCATGCCCCCCCACTTAGGAGAAGTGGTGTCAGAACCATCTGCATCGTTCACGTATTCAAAGTATATCCATATAATGTAGCTGGGATGAAAAAGTAGCCTGATCATGAAGTGGGGGCTGTAACTCAACCAACTGAGTAGGCTGTAACAGACAGCCGAGAATGGCCGGGAGGGTCCACATCGCTTAGCTTCTAGCCCATGAGTAGGTTCTGCGAATTATCCGCATCTGGAAAGTTTTCGCCGATAAATAACCTGGTCTTGAAGAACTTCTAGCACTCACCCCCCAGAGCTTCTCTCGTGCCTTGTATGCGTTAAAGTGCTGGGCAATAACCCCCTACTGGATCTCAAACTCATCATAGTGCGCAGATCCGTGCAATTGTGCTCAACAGCGCCACACGACATTGGCACTGGGGCCGTGATGCTAATGTTATAAACGCGTATCTATATATTGGTGGACCTACAAAATGGCTGGTGAAGTCTTAGGAATTAGAGATGTGACTACTGGCAAACTCGCCCGCCAACAGAAAGCCGTGGGTATTTGCATGCTTGTGGGAGGCCCTTGTGAACAGGGAGGTATCACCCGTGTGTCAGTCAGTACAGCACCAACCTCGCTTGCTTATTACGCTATAATTCTAGAATATTCAGAAGGCATGCACTGGTGAAAATACTCCAAGTGGGATGGTGATTCTCCACCACCGTTTCCTTACTTACCCCATACCCCGCGTCTGGGCAGAATCCTCATCCCCTTACCACATTCGGTCTCTCGACACACACTACCTAATTTGGAGAGCCGTGTCGCGTGTTCCCCGCACTAACTCGCTCCAATGTGGCTCCTGGGTAATCCCATCCCGTGAGGCACATGGCTTATCATCGCCCTAAGCTATGTTGGGCTTCGTTGCCGCAATGAGACCGTGCCATGCGTTCGGCTCCTCCAACCTCACGGTTGTCTCTGTGACTGATGACTCGCCCATGTTGACCTGCATCATATGTTATTTACTAGCTGATGTGAGGATGCTAGCAATGATGATTAAAACCATCAGCTTCCCGACGTTGTCTTAGCAGTTACCCTTAAAAAGGCTCCGATCCCTCTCATCGTTGCCTTGTCAAATTGAAGCGATACTTTATTCCTAACTTGCCTATTGATCCAAAATCTTCAAAATATCGCAGTTGTTCTTTTTTTCAAGACCAAATTTGATTGCCGTGGCAATTCAGATTGAACACCATTTCACTCCGTCCACTCTCTTCCTGCAGACATGGGCCTCCCATCCGATGCTGAGAGCAAAGGCATACCTATTAATGTGCCCAATGGCCCTGACACCGCTCCCGGGATTCTTCTCGACACCAGCACTGTCGAAGTCAAGTATGGTCAGACCCAGCGTGGTCTGTCACCTCGTCATGTCCAGCTCATGGCCATTGGCGGTACCATTGGCACAGGTCTCTTCGTTGGCATTGGCGGCGTCCTAGCCAAGGCTGGCCCTCTGTCTGTTGTTCTTGGCTACCTTGTATGGGGTGTATTTTTTATTTGGCCTTGTAATCTGTGTGTTGCGGAAATGTGTGCCTATTTGCCAGTACGTGGTACTATTTTTGAGCTCGCCTCCCGTTTTGTCGACCCCGCCCTGGGCTTTTCAATGGGCTGGACATACTTCTATGCCAGTACTATGCTTGTTTGCGTTGAGTATAGCGCTGTTGCAACCCTAATGCAGTTCTGGGTTTATGATATTAATCCCGCTGCCTGGATTGCCATGTCAATGATTATTTGTGTTTTTCTCAACGTTGTCGCTGTCAAGTGAGTCAAGACCCATTCCCAATGATGGCACGTGGATGATTGCAGTTCTAACTAGAGTGGTCGATCTGTAGGTGGTACGGAGAGGCTGAATTCATCATGGCCTCACTTAAGCTACTCTTACTGGTCGGACTTCTCCTTATCACTGTCATTGCTATGTGTGGTGGCAACCCTCATCATGATGCATATGGCTTCCGGTATTGGGGAGACGGTATGGCCATGCGGGAGTACCACGGTGTTGGTGCTATTGGTCGCCTCTGTGGTTGGTGGAAGGTTATCTTATATGCCAGCTTTACAGTTTCTGGTCCAGACATGATCGCTTTGGCATCCGGTGAGATCCAGAACCCTCGCCGAACTATACCGCGTGTTGCCAGGCTTGTATTCTATCGTCTGGCCAGTTTCTATGTCCTTGGGGTTTTAGCTGTCGGAATTATATGCAGCTCTGAGGATAAGCGTCTGCTCCAGGCTCTCGAAGATGAAACTGGTGGCGTTGCTGCCTCCCCTTGGGTTATCGGTATCTCGAACCTTGGTATCACCGGTCTACCTCACCTCATAAACTTCGTCATCCTATCTTCCGGTCTATCTTGCGGAAATGCATATCTCTACTCCTCTTCCCAAACCCTCTACGGCCTTGCCCGTGATGGTCATGCCCCCGCCATTCTGATGAGGTGTACTAAATCCGGCGTCCCGATTTATGCTGTCGGTGTCGTCAGTTTGATCTCTTGCATTACTTTCCTTGTCTCTGATAACAACTCTCTTACTGTATTTTACTGGTTTGTTGATCTAACCACGACTGGCCTTATCGCCTCCTATACTATGATGTTGATCATCTTTGTTGGTTGGTACCGCGCCCGTCTTGCTCAAGGGCTCGACAAGACTTCACTTCACTACACCGCGCCCCTTACCCCTTGGTCTGCCTATGTTGGCCTGATCCTCGGCTTCTGTGCTTTTCTATTTGTCGGTTTCGATAGTTTCCAACCCTTCAACGTTCATTCCTTCATTACCGCGTATTTCTGCGTCCCGTACACTATCATTTTATTCATCTTCTGGAAGGTTTTCAAGAAGACAATCTTTGTGGACCCCGCTACAGCAGATCTCGTCAGCGGTAAGAAGGAGGTTGATGAGGAGTGTAGGCACTGGGAAGAGGGTGGCATCGAGGAAAACTGGAAGCAGGAGCTCGCTGGGATGTCTTTCTGGAGGCGTTGCTGGGAGAGAATGTGGTAACCTTAGAGCTGTCAACCCCTCCAGCATATAAGATATTAGACACGCTTAGATCAGCTATGTTACTATGTGCCAGGAGCAAATAGGTATTTGACTTAGTTGGATGAGACCGAAGGATCCTTGATCGTGAAACCAAGAGAGCGCTGTAATACATGTGTAACTGACTTCCACAGGCTATCGCTGCTATTAAAAGGCTTCGGATCCTGCAGCTTTTCAAAACCATAAATACATAGCCTAGTTCACGTGCAAGATATTGTCATTTGAGATAGTATTGACAGACTTATGATGAATTCTTTGGGTAGCAACTGAATGACCAAAAGGATATCTTTTAACCGCGCAATACTTTCTGTGATTTCCAAGGTAGAAGCCAGACGGTCAGGGTACTTGGCGTAGTAGTCACAATTAGATACCGATGCTGGTTCAGATCTTTCAATACATCCCGGAGATGGTCGGAATTGTGCATACGCATGAAGTTCAACCAAGCCAATGCAAACATGAAAGTCTTTATAGTTTAAAGTATATCTCTCGCACTACGTTCCGATTTCTTCCATCATCCATGCCAATAGCTGTATTCCATCAATTCTAGTTGATAAACTCACTTCCGGGGAAGTCACCAACACTATCTACATCTTTCAGGGCTTGCACGATGACCGTGGCCGCCTTAACCAAGTCCTCCTCAGTTATGGTAAGTGGCGGGCTAAAGCGAAGACGGTTAAAACCGTTACCGACCAACACGCCTCGAAGCGTTGCAAGGGCAGCAACCCGCCGAGCCGTGACTCCAGGGGTTGATTCATCAAGGACAAGGGTTTGAAATAGACCTCCTCCTCGTTGCTCAATAACATGAGGCGGAGCCAAAGCTTTTATAGTCTTAGCTAGTAGCTCACCTAGGCGCTAAGACCGCTCGGAAATTCTCTCTTCTTCGAGAACGTCCAAAGCTGCCAGAGCTGCAGCACATGCAACTGGGGATGCTCCAAAAGTTGAGAGTACCTCGTTCTTACCGAGGATATCCATCACATGCTTCTTGCCCATAATAACAGACATTGGATAGAATCCTAATAAACATGAGTCAGATTCGTAGGGTAAAATTTGAATTGATCTCACCTCCGGTTACAGCTTTTCCAAGAGTTACCATGTCTGGGTGAACACCTTCTTCGTGCTGGAAGGCCAGGTCCTTTCCAGTTCGTCCATAACCCGACTGGACTTCGTCGCAGATGAAAAGAACATTGTGCCTATTGCACAAATCTTGCACCGCTTTCAGGTATCCTTTCGGCGGGAACCGAGTGCTATTGCGAAGCTCGCGTTAACCAAGCTAGCCACTTAAAAACTAAAAGTTAACACTCACCCTGCCCAACCCTGGACTGGTTCGACAATAAAGGCTGCGATCCTACGTCCATCTTGTTCAAGAGTTGTTTTTAGAGCATCAATATCACCGTATTGAACTAGCTTCCTGCTGGTTGGCGCATACGGGCCAACATTGGGGACGTGTTGTCCGAAATCTGAGGTCATCTTAATGGAGGGATCCAGCGCTTTAATTGCAGAAGTACTTACTATTCGCGACGACAGTAGCAAGAGGCATGGTTGCTAGTGTCAAGCCATGGTAGCATTGGTCGCATGTAAGTATCCATGCTTCATTTTCTGGTATCTGCTTCTTGAGATAGGCCCACTTCCGCGCGATCTTGATAGCAGACTCTACGGCCTCGGATCCACTGAGCATGGTCGCAATAGAGTCAAACCCAAATTTCTATAGAAGTTTAATACTTGACGTATTAATAACTTCCAGCATAGTAAATGTTTACCTTGGTGATTCGGTCAGCAAGTTGGGCATATAGCGGGCTGATGTATGCTGTGCCGCTCAGTGGCATCTTGTAAAGCTGGTCTGCTGCTGCTTTTGCGATCTTAGGGTGCGAGTAGCCAAAGCTCATGACTGCAAACTGGGAAATGAAATCGATATACTCCTTCCCGTCAACGTCTGTGATAATGTGGTCTTTTGCGCTCTCGACCGCCACCTAAGAATAAACCGCGTTAGGAATGTTGACGGTGAAGCGAGAATACATCTGTCATACCGGAAAGGCGGCGAAACCCCCGCGGACATGATCTTTCCATAAATTAACGTAATGAGTAGTCTGCTTTGACAACGAAAGCGCATTGCTGATGCTATCATGGGAGCCAGACGTTTCGGGCAGGTTCAATGCAGGAGCCATTGTTGCAGTTTCAAATATTATTCCGAAGTGAGAGGTAAAGATTGATGATGAGCAATTCAAAGGAGTACGGATGTCATTTCAACACGTTGGTACATATAGCAGATTTCTAGGTGATTTCCTATGCAGCACTCGAGTAGTACGACCTGTCGCAACCGTCCCAAGTCGCCCCCTCTTCGTGGTGGAGGTTAGTGCTCTAGCGGCTCTAGATTCGCGACACCCATTTCCAAATAGAGTATCCATAGTCGACATTCTCTTCCTAGCAGCCATGGATCCCAGCCGGCCCGGCTGATCACAGACGCATCATCCGGCCTGTCTCCGGATTACGATTACCAATGACCACATTCCACGGGCCGGGGTGGAGTGGCGGACCTAATTAGACTAGCGACAGCAGACTAGACTGAAACCTAGTGGTGCAAAGATGATGCCCCGTTCAGAATTTTGGTACCAGACTTGAGCTCGGGCTAAATTGACAATGGCATCTTCCACAACAAGCGCGAATCCTAGAAGAAAATAATAGTTGGTGGCGTGCAGAAATATCGCGCAAAGGTTTTATGGGCCAAAGATAGTAGCCCTGGAGAGTAGACTCTTTAACATCATTCCTGCAATTGCCAATTATAATGGCACTATCTCTACGCAATTTGCACCGAGGCTTACGGCGTTTATAGTGAGCAACGACGCGCATACAAAGAGGTCTTTCTAAGACTAGTCCTTGTATTGAGGGCTATATAATTTATCCTACCAAGGCCAATTTATTTTCCAGGGCCTCCTCTTTCTCTAGATACTACCAATAGTGCTAATTCTTGGGCGTTTCGATTACCACGCCTTCGTCCTTTAGGGAGTCCTAGCCAATCGTCAAAGTACCAGTCTTCGAAATCAGATACTCATTAACAGCAACGTCCTTTCCACTCTCCTTTCCGTAGCCTGACTCTTTGATACCGCCAAATGGGCTCTCAGCCGCAGAGCCATTGCCAGTATTCTATAAGACATTAGTACCGGGGGTAGGAAAGAATTAAATAAGTAACATACGAGTCCAATCATTCCTGCTTCTAGATTCTCAAACATTCTCCAGAGCAGATCAACGTTCTTTGAGAAGACGTAGCTGGCCAGACCCATACTTGTGTCGTTTGCCAATTTTGTCACGGCTTCCTCAGTCTCAAACTCGAAGAGTCCACAGGCTGGACCAAACGTCTCCTCAGAGCTCATTCTCATAGACGAAGTCATGCCGGTAAGAATGGTTGGGGCCATGAAGCAGCCAACATTGCCATGGCTGTCACTTCGCTCTGAATAAGCGACGTCGAAAGGCTTCCCAGTACCCAGAATTACTTTCGCACCATGGTTGAGAGCATCCTGAACCTGAGCTTCGGCCTTGGCCAACCCTGCGGGCGTTGTTACAGCTCCCACTGTCGTGCCCGGCTTTGCACCATGGCCGACAACAAGTTGGGCGGTCTTCTCAGCAAACATCGCGGCAAACTTATCGTAGACGCCCGTCTGGACATATACACGATTTGCCGAGATACAAGCCTGGCCGGCGTTTCTCCATTTCAACGCCATGAGTTGGGTGACAGCTTGCTCAAGATCTGCATCATCAAAAACAATGAAGGGACAGTTTCCGCCGAGCTCCAGCGTGCACTTCTTCAAGTTTCGTGCACACAAGCCCGCCACAATCTTACCGACGCGGGTGCTTCCAGTGAAGGTAACTTTCTTCACTAGAGGATGCACACACATGGCCTCTGAGAGGCTGGGCGTATTCTCCAGTGAGGTGGTCAACACATTGAAAACACCTGGGGAGAACCCTGCCCTCGTGGCGAGATCGGCTAGGGCCAAGCAGGTCAAGGGCGTTTCTGGAGATGGCTTAACGACCATGGTGCAACCGGCAGCAAGCGCAGCCCCAGCCTTTCGCAATACCATGGCAATAGGGAAGTTCCATGGGACCAAGGCCACAGAAACGCCAATAGGCTGCTTTATAACAAACACCCTCCTGTTTGGGGCGGACGGAATGCTGACGGAGCCTTGAATGCGCTCTGCCTCTCCAGCAAACCACCATGTAAAGCCCAAAGAATAGTCAAGCTCAGCATAGGACTCTGACAAGGGCTTTCCCGTCTCATATGTCAAAAGCTTTGCTAGATCATCACGAGAGCTTGCAATCAAGTTGTGCCAAGAAAGAAGCAGTTGGGCCCTCTTCCGCGGGTTAAGAACACTATATTCTAGAAAGGCCTGATGGCAGGAGGTGATGGCAGCGTCAACGTCCTCGGGGCCATTGTCAGGGCAGGTAGCCCATACAGTCCCGCTACCAGGATCGAGAATATCAAATAGTTTCCCGGAAGCTGCCGTAGCCCATTTCCCATGGACGTAGGACCTTTGGTGAAAGAGGGTAGGATCAGCGAGTTGAAAGGGGAGTTGTTGCTGGTTATCTTGAGACATCGTCGTTATGTTGTTATCTCCAGGCTAGTGCGCGCAATTGATGATAGATGATGACGGCAATGTCAGTAAAGTCTGGGTTAAAGGAAGAATGGGCTGCATTCATAATTTATTAGGAAGAACTGTGAATAGGGGACACATTTCGAGATTGTCTTGTCGCATGGTGCGAGTTGAAGGTAGGGGCGAGGTACTGTCAGACCGCATTGCCCGGGCCGGTCCTTTGTGCGGAGGCGAACGGACACCTCGCCTCTTCCCCATGACACTCGCGGTCGGCTAATAGATCGTAACGGCGTGATTTCTTGATACAAACTTTAGTTTCTGTGCCTGTTGCGTCAAGTTGGTTCTTTTGCGAATTGTTCCAAGCCAACGTGACGCACGACTTGTTCGATCCATCTTTTTTACCCCACAAGCTCCCCCAACGGCCCCGCCGCCAAACTGATTTGGGGATTGCGTCTCGCGTTTCCATCCAGGTTTCTAGTGAGCGCGTCAGTTACTTCCATTTTAGGATTGGACGAATTGTTACTTCGGTAACAATGGATCCCGGACAAAGACCGGCAGGCCGAGAAAGCAATTGATTCTACACGACCACTTTGATATTTGTGCGAGCTACTACTGGGCGGAAAATCAAGGCCTGGCTGGGCATTGACTTGCCCTCCTCAATGATTTAACGTCAATGTTCACCGGATGAATTCCATGGAATTGATGGTGCATGGCTGGATTCTCTCCAGTCACACATTGAACTAGAGACCTATATGTATCTACAAATGACCCAACCAAGATGTTATTTTTGTCTTGACAGTGATGATCGATCAAGATCGTGGCTTCTTCCAGGTTTCAAAATAACTACTTAATGCAGATTCTCCTTAAAATATAGAAGCCTACAAATAGAATGTTGAACTCAGAACACGAAGTGAGATGCTCTTGTATCTAGAGCATGGATGTACAGGTCGTCACCAACGCCCCCTAAGCCGGTACAAAAGTCTTGTGTACAAACCACCGTATCCAAATCTGTTTTGGTCCATATTTCTTCAGTCAATCCCATCATTATCTCCCTAGACCGGTCGCGGTATATATCCATCATCTCTGTATGCTTCCGGCGGACCCAAGCCCGGTCTTCGGGGACCACAGCCTCTCGCGCCGCCACGTAGAAGGGAAACGGTAGAGATGAGTCGGGGCCGCATCCAGCAGGTAAGCGGTCCATTAGTCTGAACAGATGCCTCCTCACAAACTGAACGCGAGATGATGTTGTGGGATCTCGGAAGACTCGCCTCATTAAGAGAAGTTGCGCTGTCCAGGAATAGCATTCGCTCAAAATGTCAAGATACCTGCGGCTGTCGTTGGCTGAATGCTGAATATTTGGAGCCGAGTATCGTTGGCCCCATATGCGAATTTCTGTCTCTAGCTCATATGCTTCAGTCAGAAACGAAGCGTTATCCTGATTGAATGAAGGAACCTCGTTTGCCAGAGTCGATATCCTGGCTAAAAATCTCAGAACTGGCTGGGGGCAACCAGTCAACTCGCGAAACGACGGTTCGCAGAGATCGATTTCTTCATGCAGCTGATAAAGAACAAAATTCATTGGTGCGATTGGCTTCCGATGTCGAAGGAAAGATAAGACCACATCAATAATGGCGAATCTCTCAACAAGGAATCGAGAAAAGAAGCTATCCGGCATGCTTTCAATATAATTTAGCTCCACCATCAGTTGATAAGCCTTTTTGAGGTACAATTCTGCGCTCTGGCTGCCCGACATGACTTCTGTCACGATGTGCATTAAAAATGCGGCGAGGGTTACTTCTCTCGTGGAGAGAACAGAGATCGCATGATTAGCAGGAGGAGACACATTTCGATCGTGGTTTCTATTTTCAAATTCGAGAACGATGAGCGCATTTTGTAAGAAGTCAAAGGCTTGCGACCGATGTTTGGCGATCAAGTCGGTGTCGCTTCTTCCATAGTTGAACATGCTAACTGTTGAGATGTAAAGAATGGTGTGCCACAGCAGCGGATACGAAATAGAAACAAAACAGAGTTTCCTATATGGATTTTGAGGGCTGTCGTAGGCGGGAATGCGCCCAGAGGCGTGATTGATATCTGCTCAAAGGTCTCAGTTGCCAGCCAATTTGAGCAAAGGCAAGGTGGGGGGTTCACAGTAAGCATATGCTATCTCATCGCTACATGAGGAAAGCGCCGTCGAAAGGCTTTGATTAATGGTCCAGATTTCCGATTCTGAGTTTTCTAAACTGGCTTCTGGGTCTGACGCAAGTTCTAAAAACTCCAATGCAACTTACGCGTCGTTGGGGAGTGTGTCTGGCTGGCAGAAGGTTTCCTTCGGCAAGCTTCCTTCAGCTGATGCGTCCATTAATAGACTAAAACCCAGATCGGGAACCAGATTGTTCCAGGAAAGAATATCTGGAGCTGTCAAAGTCAACATATCCGGCGGGAAATCACCGGGCTGGCCGGCTAAAGGATTTTCGTACGCAATGGTGGAAGGCAAATGCCCAACCAGAGACAGCGGACCGGGACCAGGTTCCAGAATAGCAGCATTTTGTTGCAAGCTACCAGGCAGATCCCCGTGAGACGAGGTCTTAGTTGCTTTGGATGCTCCTGTCCCTTTCTTATTAAGCTTGGATGCAAAGGATGCAGAATGGTCGACTGCAGCCCATTTGAGGTCGGGGCCATATTCGCATTGTCGGCCACTCTTTTGGCAAATTAGACATGCCGGCCTTTCTTCACCGCACTTCTTGTGGCGTCTCCGGCACGTCAAGCAACCTGATTCCCGTCAGTATGCGGATGCGATCGGTTCATGGAATGACGGAGTCTCACCTAGCCGGGATCGAGTACCGCTTGACCTTTTCTCAATCTGATTTTGATTCATATTTGGACAAATGGCTTTGGACACGACAATTGAGGGGTGGAAAAGACAGCCTATGTCTCGTTGTCTCCGCGTATGCAGGTCCGGGTAAGCAAGGGTGAAAAACGTGGAGTCACAAAACCAAGCAGGACTGTGGCGATCAGATTGGGCCATTTATTTCAGCTGGGGCTTGTTAAACCCCGCAAAGTAAGGGGGGCACTGTGCCCATCTCCAAATCAGGGAAAGCGTTCTATGAACAGAACTAAATGCTGCATGTAGACTTCTGCCAATCATTGGGGATAATTATTCCAAAGTGTATATTGAGTAAGACTAAACAATTGGGAGATGTGATTCTGTATTACAGTCACTATTGGTTTGGCAGAGGGAAACTGTTACGACCTGATCATTTGTAACAAACTTGGTACTTTTGACGCGTTCAAATCAACAATTCCCTCTTTCCAATTCTGGAACTATTTGTAATATGGGGATATAACTACCTTAGATTAGTTTCGATAGATGGCTCTATTTAGGATAAGATGAATGTTTCACTTGAAGTTCACTATACAGATACAGCACAGCAACGAGTTATGTAATTGTTTCGATCTTTGGGAACAGCCCCATAACCGCCGTCCTTGGCCTGATTGTATTTTATAAGCGAATTATTATTACAGGAGGTTACCAAAAATGCCAACCACCGGGCTGGGAACATTGCCAAGAAGGGGACCGAGAGTGCTACGAGCAATTCCAGAGAGAAGAGAGAATGGATGGATACTTATACTTGTAAGTATATGTGTCGTATGTCATGAATTGTTTGCAATTTTAATTCTCCTGAGGCTATAATGTTGACATAGCTAATAGTACATTTTTGCTCAAATGACGCTGCCCTAAAATGTCTGTGCAATTAAGGTACATGAGTTTGAGTTCAGATGTGTCCCTCAATATATCAAACTATAAATAGATTCGAGATGAGGAAATGCATTTATGAACAAGCGATGGATTTCTTTTTCATCAAATGTAGATTTTGCCCTAATTTTTGGGCGCTGACGCTTTACCGTTTGTGTGCTAACAGTGTACTGAGGGACGAGCGCCCAACTACAAATGCTCTAGCTACCCTAAAACAAGATGAGATCTTGAGAATTCGGGAATGAGATAACTTTACTCTTGTGAAATATAGAGAATTGGCATCATAAAACAAACGGCAAATAAATACAATGGCAAGAGCTATGAAGGATTTTATCTCTAGAGAAAATTGAATCGTATTCATTGTCGCGCGGTGAAAAATCCGGCTAAGTCGCGGCTTTGCCAGGATATCCGAAAACGGAGTTTAGATAGACAGTGCACAGTGCTCTTGCAAGATTTCGTACCCGCTGCCATAGAAGTAATATAGACTGCCGATTGAATGTGATGGGCGCAATTGCATGAGTTTTGGTCAGATTTAGGCCTGATCTGGACAATTCACGTCGCCGTAGACGAAATGCTCGGCGGGGTCTCGGGGAAGGGCAACAGGATGAGTAAGCGTCGGGCCCGAGTGCTAAATTTAGGCCGGCGAATTTGAGGCTTCGGGCCCGACGCTCGCTAACAATCGATGCATCCGGCGCTCGGCTTGAATGGCCTCTCAAATTTGGACCCTGTAGGAACAACATCCCGACGCTTGCCTGTAGACCAGAATTTGTCGTTGCGGCGCAGATGGAAAAATAGATTCAGCCTCGCCTGGTATAAGACTGAGACATGCAGCTTTAAAGCTGTCCTTTTTACTTATTCAATTCACCCACAATCTGAACAGAAATACCATTTCGATTATTTCACTCCTATAACACTACCCAACGACAAACCTCGATTTCTAGCTGACGAGATCTTCAAAATGAGCTCCGACACCACATTTGACAAAGTTATCATTATTGGCGCTGGCCTGGCTGGCCTTGCTTTGGCTCAGGGCCTCAAACACGCTGATCCACCAATCCCATTCCAAATCTTTGAGCGCGACTCTTCGGCTGCCTTCCGCGCTCAGGGATACCGCATTCGCATCTCGCCTGATGGTGCTGCAGGTCTTCAAAAACTTCTGCCACCTCATCTTTGGGGTGCCTTTGAGGCAACGTGTGCCCCGGTTCTAAACGGCCTTGGTTCTAGGGTTGATGCAAAGTCTGGCGAGCCGGCTAAGTGGGCTGGACCTCCACCGTCGTCTACGGATGCTATGCGTCACGCGCCTCAGTTTATGGACGGCAAAAATTACAATGCCGATAGAACTATACTGAGAGGCATACTTCTGAGTGGAATCGAGGACCATATTACGTTTGATAAGAGATTCGAAGAGTACCAAGTCAACCAAGACGGCAGTGTCCAAGTTAGATTTGTTGACGGCTCGTCTGTGGACGGCAGTGTCTTGATTGGAGCTGATGGAATTCGTTCTACCCTTCGTCGACAACTTCTTCCTGGACTCAAATTGCTAGACTCGGAAGGTCGAGCTATTTTTGGAAAAACATTCATGACTCCTGACCTTGAAAAGCAACTCCGGCCAAATTTGACGCGAGAAATGTGTCTCATCGGCGACGATTTGGATAAGCACATGAAAATGCTTTGCGATTCCATGAAGTTTACTCACAAAAATCTTGATGAAGCTTTAGGTTCTCAGTTCAAGGTGACCAAAGACTACATTTATTGGGTCATCGTCTTTAGAAAAGACACGACTAGTTACGAGGATTCCTCACTTTTGGGCCTTACTGCCGAAGACTCGTGCAAACTATCCTTGGAACTGACAGAATCGTGGAATAAAACAATTCGCCTCATCCTGGAAGAGCAGAATAAAGAGTCCACCGCAACACTGATGCTTCATACCTGCTCTGTGGATAACTTTGCGCAGCAATGGGAGAGCCTCGAGGGCCCAAGCGATTCGGGCTCCGAACAGAACACACTTCACAAGGGACCAGTTACGCTTTTGGGGGATGCTGCTCATCCAATGTCACCTGTTGGGGGTGTGGGCGCCAATACGGCATTTCAAGAAGCTGCAGACCTCTGCAAAGCTATGGTCAAGGTATTTGGGAATTCATGGAAGATGTCCGATGCGATTATGGCATACCAAGGGTTGATGATGGAGCGAGCGAAAGCGGTAGTTGGCCGTAGTCACATGGGCGCTGGTCGATTCTTTGGCATGAGACCTGTTGAGGAGCTGGTCGAAGCCGCCATCTGATCGAGTGATCCCATTCTAAGGGGCTATAAGTTTGATAGTGAACTAGGACTCTTTGGTCACAAAGATGCCCCTGCAGCGTAAAAGTTTGTATCAGTTGGAACAATAGATCTAAGTTTATGCAGAATTCATCAGGCAATCCATTCCCGCAACATTCGGGTAAAAGACAAAGTTGAAAAACATCAATTCATGATCCTATTTCGCCTATTGCAATCCAATGGAAAATGCCCAGCCGCCATGACCATCTCATGAGACGCATCTTTTCCTACGTCACCGATTATCAAGTTGAATTTAAATCTATGATGATTGGCAATGGCAAATATCAATGCAGAAGCATTGAATGGAACAATGGATAAGACAATCCCTCGTGCCTTAGAATGCAGTACTTAGACAGTGACGTGGCCAGTACCTGGCGGAGCAGTGAAAAATTTACTCTGCAAATGATTACATCATGCGACATTACAAGCCTTCCTGTTGCTTCAAAATTGCTGCGCTCCAATGAGCCTGTGCGACAGAAGGTTCGCATTTAAAGCTTGCAGTTGCTCCTGCCTGTGGATTCAATTGACCGTAAGGTTGACGTCACCGATTATTGAGTAGTGTATGAGCAACTGTTGGCCTTGCTGATGCTGTTGATGGCGCGAGCAGTAATAGGGACACATCCTTTGTTGAAGCCAGGCTCTTTGACACTCACGTTTACCCAAACACTCCACGCAGTGCCGATGGGGCATGCAATTAAGCCGTCGCCGCCGAATGTGAGATTGCCTTTACTGTCGACCTTCCAGCCCTTGGTTTCTGCTTTCCCCGGAGGTGTCTTCTTTGATGACCCATACTGGAGCACACCCTGTCCCATGCCAGATCGGTCGACATATGCTCTCTGAGCAGGGGTACCAGTGTGATAAAGGAATAGCTCGGTGTTGATGATTTCAAGAATGACCGTGTTATCAGATTTGGCACTGCAGGTAGCACCTTCGTCAGGAAGGCCCAAGGAAAAGCTACTCTTTGATGCTTGCAGCCCTTTGAAATGCGCCCCAGTGTTGGGCGCGAGCGCAAGCACCTCGAAGGTGGTCGGTGTGGTAGTTGCTGCCGATGCTAACCCGGTAGCAATGAGAGGAATGGAAAAAAGAGTCTTCATATGCATGATTATATGATTATGTTGAAATGTGAAGGGGGATAAGTATTTTCGGATAAACGAATGGTAAAGATACTAAGAATTATGATTTTCGTGATGAAGATTGATCAGGAGATTGGGGCGGCGTCCAGACCCATAGCTTTATTTACATCAAGCGGCATCACGCACTAAATTAATAAATTTTAGTGCGGGCAATGATTGGAACAATTTTGAGCTACTACAGCTGGAATTAAGGCCGTGCTGGGATAGTTTGCCATCGTCGGGTCTGGACCCAGGAGAGACGCCTAGCTGAGGGGGCTGGGCAAGCCACCAGAAAGGCCAGCCAGGGCGTTATGCAAGGCTGACACAAAACACATGGCTCCATTTGCTCCAGTGACGTTCGGTGACCGTACTAAATTAATTCTATGCGAAAGGGTATCGCGCGAACAAAGGAATTCTAGAATATGAAGTACATTTGAGTGATGCCGAATCTTATTTCAACCCATAGAATGGTGTAGCCATTCGTCTAAACCGGGAAGCGACTCAAGGTCTGCAAACGTGGAAGGTACAAACTCTTGCGCAAAGTTTGACTTTCCCGACTGTATAGTGCCCTGCATCAAACCACCACTTGTACTGACCCAAGACCTCGGAGGTATTATTTGCTCCTGTTGTTGAACTTCTCCAGGCAATGTCTGTTGCATAGCCACCCAGTTCCGGAACTCTGCATAGCCAGAGGCATTCAAGGATAGGTTTTCTTGGTGGCTATTGTCCAGCCTCTGAAGAGCCATCTCTAGAATATCCAGCCCGCGCTTCTCGCAGCTCTTGGCAAAGACGCCCACCGACATTTCCTTCAGCATGGTCAACCCCTGATTGCATGGATCCTCTAGTGTAGTGTCTTTAGTAAAGATTCGCCGAGCTACCAGAGCAAGAACCGCGGCGCAGCAAGACGTAAATTCGGTGTAAGAGGATTTAGAAAGTCCAAACCCATCTCGGAGCATTCCGCATAGATCAATCGACGTCATGGCACTGTCTGTACAGTCCTGAATTAGCCGGTCTCGATCTCCGGCCCAATCGCTATCTCGGCTGTCGTCGGGCATGTCGGCGGCTTCGCCAAAGATGAATGATCTTCCAATAAAAATATGTACTAAATGATAAGTTAAGGCGAGGTGAATATTTGACCGAAAAAGCGGTTTTCCTGGGGTAAAGTCTCTACAGCATGTCTCTTCTGGTAGATGTTCCCACCAATCTTGTAACCGCTGCTTGACTCTCAGCACGTCTTGCATTCTGGTGCGAGCCTGCGGCTTGTCTGCTTTTTTAAGCGCCAGTCTGAAGTGCGTGAGTTCGTTGTCTTGTCACAGTTCTTGAAAGAGTTCCTCATACATACATTGAGTCACGGGCATCCTCCATTATGTCCGTGATGCCTCTTTGCGCGACAACGTTGGGAAATGTATCGACGCGCCCCTGAGGATGCAGTTCTGGTATGTCGACCGGCAGATTGGCATCCACTTCGGATCGTGAGATGGATGGCGGCCTTCCATGTAGGATTGAAATACGTCTATCGAGTATCAGTCTCATCCCCGGTATTTAATGGGACGGCACAAACCTATCCAATGTGTAGACAGTCCACCATAGCCGATTTCGTATTTCTTGTTCCAGGATGTTGTATGAGTCAGGGCTCCTTTTGTGCATTCCATTGTGCGTCGCTATCTTTACGGCGATACCAAAGTAAGTGCAGGACAATCCCGAGGGGTCCAGCGGAAGCGCATATATACCCAGCAATCCAAATGCTTGTACACTTAGAGGTGAACCTATCGCCAAAATATCGGGCACAAGCGTGATAGCTTTCCGATAGAATGCCAATGCGAGAGTATCGTCCATGGCGGAACTGATATTTAGTGTTCCCTCGTTTGCTCGCTTCCCAAAACCTCCGGCATTTGGAGCTAGGTGCGCAAACTGGGTGCCAACGGTAAACACCATAAGAGCAGTGCAGACCCATGGCGAGTCGGCAATAGTAAGGGGACGGGTGGGAGCATAGAACTCGGCTAGTCGATCCCGAAGGTAGGTTTCATCGACGTAAAAGTAATTAGTTTGAGCGACTTTAAAGAACACATCAAGAAGCAACGATGCGACCTCGGGCGGAGGAAATAAGGATGCAGCCTCTTGTACGAGGGAATCTCGCGATAGAAGCTGCTCGGCAGGCACCAGTCTAGGGCCCGAGTCCTAACAGTGGTATTAGCGGGAAATATCTCATCTAAGAAAGAAGCCTTGTATGATTACTTGTTGATTGCTTCCCGGAAAACTCTCCATCTTTTGTTCAACGCGGCGGGAAAAGTGTGAGTGGGAAAACTCTTCGTAAGCTGATGTTCCTGGTCAGCATAACTGTCGTGCATGTCACGTCGTATGTACATAAGTAAATTACCTGCGAGCCTACTTGAAGTATCCGTTGTAGGCGTGTTGATTTCGCTGGAGCCTTGTTTATCGACTTCAACATCACTTGCGACTGGTTCATGTGGGCTGCCCTTTTCTGCACGCAAATTTACTAGCAGTTCTTTCAAGTTGGATTTGGTGAATTGATCAACTCCTGTGCAATGCTGGACAATATTCTCGAGGGCGCTTATTCTTTCCACGTCAAAAAAAGTTGCCGGATCTACTTGCTGAGAAACAGGCTTCGCGAGCGATGCTCGTAGATGGGGATTTCTAGTTCTTCTGTAGGCGTCGGTAAAGACGCACTGGCGATTGGACTTGATGCACCTATCGCAGGGCGTGCCGCCGTTGCACTTTTCCTTGAGCCTGCGGCAATTGTCGCATCTAGAATGGGGGACAGTAAGTCGGCGTTCAGCTATTGTGTGGCTGGAACGAAGTCTTACGCGCGTGTGGTTCTTCGATTTCTCAATGGTGTGGTTTGAGGCCGTACCTGCAGCGGATGATCGGGGCCGGGGATTGACCGAGCCCCGGATCCTGCGGCCGACATGTCTGGCTGGCTGGCTGACTCAATGCAGCTGGATCAAGTGCCTTGAGGGACAGGCCGCCGCGCAACGATAATGCGGGCGAGGTCTGGCAAACGAAGACGGCTGCTTGAAGCCGGGGCGAAGTGTGCCGGTTGCTTGTGCCGGTTGCTTGTGCTGTGCTGGCCCATCTTGTGGAGGTGCCGGTGCTATTGTTCCGTGCCGGTGCCTCTTTGACTCTCGAGTGACCCGCCATTGACTTAGTGGCTCTCCAATCGCCAAACCTTAGCGAAGCAACCCACTAGAGTCGCACTGCGCATAGCGTCGGGTATCATGATGGTGGCGATAGAACGACCCCGGGCTTTGAATGCCGGCGCTCCATTGTCACGGACACACAATCCATTTGCTCTTGGCTCATTTCTGCTCGTACTTGTAAATGAATTACGATTTTCATTTACTGGTGCTCATAATACGTGATGACGTCAATTGGCACGCCCTTGCATTGCCATTCCACAGCCAGGCCGATTATCCACGCCGGAGTCTAAGGGTTAGGGGTCGCAAGTGCCAGTCAGCAGCCTTGGTGGTCTGGGCGCTGATTATTAATGTTTGATCGGCGGATCGCCTGAAAGAAGAAAAGGTATCGATGGCATTTTGCTGTCGCCGTGTTTTCATTCACTTTGGGTAACGGGAACCGATTTGGAACAAATATTTAATTGAAGAGTGTACAATTTTAAACGCTAAGAAAATATGTAGGCAGTCTGCGATCGCATGGTTACAGCATCATACAAATGAATCGTCAACTAGGTGAAATGAGGTTCTCATGGTTCCAAGCTAAATGCAGGGAACCCGATGGTTTGGCTAAAAGGAATAAAGGGCCTAAAAGGGATGTGAATATAAATACAGGAAAAAAACATTTATACAGAAATAAGAGAATGAACAACAGGGTCGTGCGCTCATGCAGAATAGTTCTTAAGCTGGTCTCCAGCAAGGGCAAGGTTCTCAATTGTTGCCAATCCATACTGGGCAACGTCATTGGTAGAGATCCAAGAAGCCTCATCAACAGCAATAAGCACCTCGCTTCCGTTCAAGGCGGTCTTGTTCCAGGGTGAGCTTTCCTTGAAGCCGTCGGTGGTGTAGAACTGGCTCCAAGCCATCAACTCAATGGTTGCGTTGTTGCGCTGGCTACCAGCGTAGGCGGTCAGACGAGAGTGTCCCTGGTACAGGTTCAGAGTGCCAAAGTTCTTGCCATATCGGGCAGCTTGCTCAGCCTTTGATGCTCCGAAGTAGTAGCAGTAGTCGAGCCAGGCATCCTTGAATCCTTTAGGGAGGGATTCGCCGAAGTATTCAATCAATTCAGAGTTCACCTCTACCAAGCCAAACACGGCCGACAGGTGGGAGACGGAAACGTTGCCGAGGTTCTGAGGGTCTGCAGGAGGAGGTCCAAGGGTCCACTCTTCGGGATCGTACAAACCAGCGCCAGTGACAAAGCCATTGGTGAGGTTGGCAATACCAGTCATGGTGTTGGTAAGCTTGGTCTTGGACTCGTTCCAGCGGGATCCTCGGCGCTCCCAGTCAAGGAGCCATCCAGCAGCCAGAGCTGACCAGTCAGTGCCAAGACCAATGGCAACGGTAGAGTTGGGAGAAGGAGTCCACCCGTCGGTTCGGACCTTTCGGTTAGGGTCAAGGGTACCGTAGGTCTTGTCCGTGTCAAGGAGCTCCTCAAGAAGCTCACCAATGCGCTCATCACCACCGGAGAGGTAGTAAAAGTACTTGCGATACATGGGCTGAGAGATTCGGGCCTGTTTGGCACTGTCGCTGAAGTGCTGGACACCGTGGCGAGTACCCAGACCCTTCCAGTCTCCGATGTGGTAAACATCCACTTCACCGGTGTGTCTGGTCAAGGCCTCAGCAAAGCGGTAGATGTCCTTGCGGCCAGTTCGGAGGAAGTAGAGCCAGAAGAACAAGTCGGGGGACAGTTCAGAGTTGTCCCAAGCATACCCACCAATATCATAACGCCATGTGTGCCTGTCAGTGTCGTAGGTGTGCATGAAATCACCATAGTCGAGGAATCCGTACCACCGGCGCTGCTCGATCTGGTCCTGGTAGAACTTGGCCAAGAAGTCGAGATGGTCCTCCAGCTTGCTTGCGGCGGCGGTGCTGGTGTCTGGGAGGTTCCAGTAGGAACCAAGAGCCTTGGTTTCACGAATGTGGCTAGGCTCTGCGACCAGGACGGGAGGGTTGTTGACGTACTCAGTCAGTGCCGCCAGAGTGTCTCGGGATGGTGTCTTGTCAAACGCGAAGAAGGAGATTTCACTGGTTCGCGCGATACCGTAGGGCGTATCAAAACCGGGCTCATAATCCTCGTACGTAATCTCAAGAGCATCGAGCTCGTCTGCGTAGCCGTCCTGGCCAAGCCCATCATGGTATGGGCGGAGGTCCAGAGGCTGCGCGTCGGGGCTGTATAGCCAAAGGGTGATGGATCCAACGTCAGTGGCTGCATTGGAAATGTCAAGTCCACTGGGGTATCGCTTCCAGAAGTCGCGGAGAGCCACGGCAAGACCGCCCTGTGTCGCTCCACCAAGATACGCAAGTCCTCCTGCGCGGGTTCCGCCGGGGATCTTGAGCCAGCTCTGGCCTGCCTTCGTTCTCTTTCGAAGGTTGAAGCCGTCGGCAGAGAGCTGGGTGAGGCTGAAGTCGTTCCACTTGGGAATCCACTTGAGGCGGGACGAGACACGGGTGTCCCAGGTGCTGAGGGCGGGCAACACCTCTCCTTCAAATTGAGCCGTCTTGACCGCAGCACCGGGGTCTCTTCTGAGACCAGTGATACCCTGCACAGCTTCGTTGAGAAGGCCGCCGTCCACGCCAGCAATTCTGACATGGCGGTTGTAAGCCTCCTCTCCCTCCAAGGGGACGTCGAGCCGGATACCAATGCCAGAAATCAGGTCAGTTGTCGCATTGCCATCAAAAACCAGGCTGTGGACCAGCTTGACTGATTCCGAGTTGGCATAGAGATAGAAGCGCAGCACAAAGGAAAGCCAGTCATCGTGGGACGCGCCGTCCGTAACTTTGTGCTCTCCACGAACGGTGACTAGAGCTCGGGCAGAGGTAAGATCACTGACAGTGACGTTGCTGATGTTGCTCTCAAAGTTGAAGTACTTGATTGAAGAGTTTCCGCGATCGGCTGGGGTGTCTGGAACACCAGATTGGGATTGGAGGATCAGCTTTCCATCCTTGCCGACCGTAGTACCATTTTTCGTCTCAATGGCTCCAATAACCGCGCTTCCCGACTTGGGAAAAGAGACGGTGATTTCACCAGTATTAATCTTAATTTCATCCGAAGACTCCGTCACCGCAATCCCGCTAGTCGAGTTGCCTGCCTTGATCGAAGAGGTCGAACTGTTGGATGAGACAGCCTTGACTGTGTATTCGTCAGGAATGGTGTCCGATCCGGGAATAGCGTGGCCGGTCCACTTCACGGAGCCATCCCGCCAGTAGCCCGTGACCCAGGACTGGAGTTCAAGGCTGTCGCCAGAAGAGCTGGAAAGCGAGAATTTGGTCACCTCTGGCCAGTGCTTTCCGCGTGGCCAAGGGAGTCCGAAGGTGGTGCCGAAGTGCAAGTCCGGCTTCTCGCCGCCCAGCCAATGGACACTAGCGGATGATGAGCTAATATTGGCTGGGGCTGCAGCTGCCGGGTGGGCAAGGAGAGCCGAAGCGGCCAAAAGACACGCAGCTAAGAGCGTCATTGTGTGACAGCTGCGACAAGAGCTTGGTGGGAGACTTAGTTCTACTCTTCCTGTCTGCTAAACTATATTTCCAAGGCGATCTCTTCTCATTTTATAGCCTCTTGAGTCTACACAACCAAGAACTTGCTATGAACGGACAGCTCTGATGTAATTTCGGGTATTATGGATCCCTGTAAACCCAGTGAACATCCCGTTGCTCATTGCGTCAATCGCTTCTTTCTGACATCGTCCATGCATATGCAAGGGGAAATACGACGGTATCACTTGACCCGAAGTGCGCGAGCGTTAGCCCGTCTCCACGAACCGGCGGTGGGAGAAGGTCAACGGCAACCCGGACATGACCCAATCACCGTCTGTGATGATACCATAGTCCTGTAGAGTGCATGCCGCATGCTGCAGAGAGGCAAGTCGGGACGTCAATCAGCAGGTGCAGGTAATTGCAGGGTTACGTCGGGTGCTCGATCGATTGACCAGGGCGCGTCAGGAACAGCTGGAAAGCCACGATGAGTTGTGCCATCTTCCTGCCGGCATGGGGAAGCGATCCAATAACGCGTATAGACGCGCGAGACTTGCAGAACCAAACGATTAATTACCCTGCGGAGAAATGACGGGCGCGACGAGCCACCAATCGGGGTACCAGGCATCTGCTTTTCGTCCGTGTCCACGGCCAGGTGGGACTTTGGGGGAAACGCGGGGTTTCGGGGCAGTGGGACAATGTTGGGCCGAGCGAGCGTGATGGCTCTCTAAAACACGCCTGGAGAGGGATGCCATGACGATCACCAAGCCAGAAGGGAGCTTGTCTCTATCCCTAATTGATGGACGCCGTGCCCATCCGCAATCCATCCTGCCGCGGTGTCATCTTGGCCGTCAAGTCGCTGGCTCCCTGGCTTGTCGAACACGGCCCTTGTGTCCCCGAGCCCACGCGAGAGCATTACCCTTCTTGGAAGGTCATGTCTCTTCTTGGCTCGCAGAACCGATGCCCCCATTCTCGCTCGGGATTCTCTCACGTGTGAGTGATATTATGCAAGGTTCCCGTGCCGCCATCATGGGGATTCTAGACTTTGGGGGTGGCACGACGGCATTTTTAGCCTTTCGCACCCCCGGCAATGGATTGACTTGGCACTGTCACCGAGCTGTGCCAAGCATTTCGGCGCCGAGTCAAATCATGGTGCAATTAACCTGGGGGTGGCGAGCCGAGGTCAATCAATCTCACCAGCTACACCAACACATTCACTCGAAACACTGGGCTCCTTGGTTAGGGAAATAAAATTGTAAATTGGGATATCTAAAAAGGTTGAAAAGGTTAAAGTGACCGTAGACCACCGTGTCTGTCGTACACTGAGAAAGTAAAACAAAGGAAATTCCTGGTGCCTCCGCCAACTTCTTCTCCCCGTTTTTTAAAGCCACCTCGACACAATCGTGCTCAGGTCACCACCAACTGCCTGGACCAGTGCATCGCCAATGTATCTGGGGAACACGTTGAGGAAGTTCCTGGTGAGATTGTTGATGGTAACAGTCTTTGTTTTGCATTGAACTGGAGGGGTTTCTCCGTCCATGATGCCTTGAAGCCAGGTGATGACTCCGGGCGAGGAAATAACACCGCAGGTGGTGTGGTTGGGGCCGGGTGCGAGGTTCCTCGTGTATTCGATGGAACCTTTCCTCGCCATACAGTAATTGTTGATCATGTTGTCAATGTCTTTGATGGGAGAAACCGTGTCACCAGCACACTGGTACCAGTACAAGGGGATCGTGGGGATCGTTCGTCTCCCGTCGTAGCTGTTGTCCAACATAACTGCAGCCACAGTCTCGTTCTCAGCAACGGCATCCCAGTCGTCGAAGAGAGCTTTCACGTCAGCCTGTCCGAACATCTCCAGGTTGGCATCCAAGCACTGCTTTCCAGCCCGATAGAAAGCATCCTTATACTCCGGTAGAAGATGGTCGTCAACAAGCTTGGCAAGTTGCGGGTACTGGCTTCCCAAGCCAATCAGCACAGTCGGAATAAAGCCGGCAACTCGGCCGCCGTTTGCACCAGCAATTGAACCGACGAGCGTGGAGCTACCGCCTCCAATAGCAGCACCCGCGATTTTCAGTTCTGGGGCATAGTTGGCCTGCAATTCTACAGCCCACTGGGTGGGGGGAGCGGCAATCGAGTAACCCCATGTAGCAACTCGTGCCTTGGGGTTGATGCCAGTGAAGGGTCCGGAAGCAAGAGCAGCACGAATTCCGTCGAGGATAGCATGGGCTCCCATCTTGTTGGCCAAATATGCACCAGTAGGTCCCCAAATATCAGGCACCACGATGATCCACCCCTTCGAAAGAGCTGCTTCGGCAAGGAGAAGCTGGATCTGGGTAGTCCTCGAGCTCAAAAACGGGTCAAGAGTGGCCTGCAGCTGGAAACCCCACGAGGGAGCGCAATCTATTGACGCCTCGTTCTCGGCAACCTGGAACGAAACCACCTTGTTAAAGTCGGCATTTCGCGGGATCATGACGGTGAGGACAGTCGCCGTGGGGCGTTTCCGGTTGTCATTAGTCCTGTACAGGATCTGGTGGGCATAGGCCAGGTTGTTCAGGGTTCTCCCATAGTTACCGATGGGGGTTGGTGTGAACCGGTGGTTGATGATCTGACCGGGCTGGTAGCTACCAATGTTGCTTGGGACAGCGTAAAAGGAGTCTGCGTGGGGTGGCTGCGCCCAGGCTTTCTCGGCTTTGGCATTGGCAGCTTGAGAACTAGCTTTGCCTGGAATGGCATATACTGCAGCCGAGAAAGCCAGTGAAAGCACCAGCTTTAACGAAAGTCGAACCATGGCCGGCACTGGGAAGGCAGACGGCCTAGAAACAAAGCACTCGAGGATGCTCTTCGGGCTGTAGACCTACTGAACTCTCTCATCAAGACTCGGGGCTTTGCATGATTTATACGCGGTTTCTTAGAATCAGAGATTCGGGGTGATCTGGTCCCCGTAAAACAAGTCATCAGAAGACGGACGATTCGCATGCCTTGGTTTCACTGGATAGCCCCTGACAATCCTAAGGGCGGCTTTTCCAACAATACCTTAGCCAAGCGAAGTCCCGGTTGTGGTCCATTTTTTGGTATTCTCCAATGGCTGGTAAAGGTGACCCTGTTGAAGCATTCCATGTGTGGGCACATTTTTACCCATTCGCAACAACGAGTCTCAGATCTATCCGCCGATCACCATCTCTCAAAATTCCACATTAGCATGTTGCAGTCCTTTTTATTTGAAATGTATCTATTGTCCGTCTATTTTATTGGCTTGACAACGGAAGAATTGCAACCCAGAAACCAGGCATGGTTCAGCCCAGCCCGTCGTGGTCATGCCTGTTTAATTTACTCCCCAAATGACTCTCACAATCTCGGGAACTGGGAAGGTCGTCATTCCAATTCATGCCTGGGAACCTTGGAAACTGAGGTCAGCTGTGTGCTTCTCTTGAGGGGCGCGATTGAATTGTCGGCAGGCGTTGGCATGGGGGGGCGGCAAAAGCGGAATCACCACGTGGCCCGTCCAATGCCTTCTCAAAGTACGCATGCTTCCGCATCATTCCCAGTCTTCGATCCTTGTGTGTGTATTATCGCTACCAGATCGTTGGTCAAATGAGACAGATGTGCCCAGGCAACGTCCCAAAGTTGGGCCGAAGATCCGACAACCAAGCTGCGGGGACACTTCGATCTAAACTTGTGCCATCTCAATTATATCATTAATTATCAGTTGGACTTTAATATTCATGCCAATGAATTAGTCTCTAAACAGAGGCTGTGAAGTCAGAAACCGATAGTAATCGTTACGGGCATTCCACACGCTCACACTAAGCACCTCGTTTACCCACCAACGGATAGTACCCGTGATTCAGGCTAACGGGAGTGCCGCCACGATTGTTAGGACACAATGCATTGGCCTCAAATACCTTTGTTGCCTATTCTGCCCTCTAGAATCAACAAGTGTTCTGCCTTTGTCTCTGTTTGGACAGAAAAGTCGAAGGATAAAGCACGGTACGGAATCGGTCATCGGAGACACTGCAGCATCTATCTAAACCAGAAATTTGGTGACTAGATGGTGCAATAGAAAATACCCATATCTTAACTATTGTATAAAGAAGAAAACTATTTTTAGTTGATTCAAAAACACTTCCGCATTATTTGTTTCGGGGCCTGTTTTCGCCTCCTGAACGTAAACATGTTTCTCCCACCCTAGACCATTCGAAGATTGGGCGACCGAGAAGGATAAATATAACTTTTACTTAGTAAATCAAAATAAAATGATTTATATTTATGCAAATAATATATCTGGATTTTCATTGTAGTCATTATTCGTGCTCTCTTTGTAGGACTTTGTTCAAAAAGTGTATTTAGTGATAGTAGACAAAGGTAGCCAACCAATTTTTGCCGCATTACCAATGACGATTGAGACAAGACATATATAAAAAGCTTATCTAAAGTCTTTGAATATACCAACTGTTAATATGAATATCTCTTTACACAAAGAGTCCTGTTTGCAGCAGTGTCCGTACTGTCCGCTGCATTATCGAGTCGTCCTAACTCAAGGCACGAGAGATTTGTTTATTTTTCTACCCAATGCTTTCATATTAATATTTGACCTCGGAAATTGCTATAGAAAAGAAATTCAATGAAAGCTCGCACCCTTTCTTTGCTGACTATTTAAATGACGGCATAAAACAAAATTCACATTCAAGTCATTTCATGTCCCAACATGGAGACCTATGTGCAAAATATTACGTCATTGTCCTGCATTGGCCCTGAATACTCTGCCGATGGATGCGTCGCTCACTCCTGTTTCAGCTTACTTCATATGATCAGAGTGTGGCTATCCTAAACATGATACGCTCGTTTAGGCTTTTATGGCTATCTTCAAATGTCATCTCCAAGGCGTTTGCTGGAATTGCTCGCTTCGATTAACAGCGCACCATGCCGCACGTTATGGACACATCAATATGTATGCTTACTATTAAAGACTACTTTTATGTGATGAATAAATATTCTTCTCATTTACTCTAAGAACATTCAGATAGGAGCATCTGGGCAGCGTTCATTGCCCCATTACCCTTGCTGTTGCATAACCTTGCTACTTCCCTGCAACGATCTTTGATTACTTTCGAGCTCTCACCAGAAAGAATATCCAGGAGCTCTCGCGAAAGATCAGTGCTGGACCAATTTGGCTTTGTCTTCTTACTACCCCATCGGCCCACGCCAAGTAACTCGACTCGCTGAGCGTAGTCGTAGCAATCAGTCCATTGTGGTAGCACCACTTGAGGGACCCCGGAGCTAATGAGGTATTAGCAAATTGACCCTAATACTACGTGGAAAGATGTTTCCAATGTAAGCGGAATAATAGAACTTGCCTGATTGCTTCATTATATGAGTTTGCACCACCATGATGAATTGAGCACGCAATGTGCCCAGACCGCAGAATCGAGATGGGTTCGGCCCTGACCCACTTCACGACTCGCACGACGTCGGCGAGAATCTCACTTCCCAAAATACCATTTAGTCTGCCCCCGGCCTCGGAAACGCTATATTCCCCATGTTTATTCAACTTCCACAGTACTTGCAACCGAGAGTTGCTGGATTGTTTTAGGGTATCCATAACTGACTTGAGCGCAAGAGCCATTTCGGATGCTTGCTTTTCATCTATGCGGCAAATGGAGCCCAGATTTATGTAGACAGTTGATCCTCTCTCAAGCCATCTTTGCAGCTCGGGGTCCGAGTCCGACAGCGGCGAGGCCGTCCTAAGAATCGGGCCACAGGGGAAAACATGAGGCGGAACAATTAGTGGATAGTCAATATCTGGAGACGAGCTGACTATGATTTTGAGCCATGGCGGCCGATTGCGGAGTAAATCAACCGGGGTCCTGAGTGGTGTGCCTGCATGAGATTGCAAGTACTTGGACATGCTACGCATCTGCCGGCACTTTGAGAAGGCGATGATTGTGAATACGACATATGATACGTTGAGGGGAATCAAGTACCACGGAACCGGATACGAATATCCGGAAAATAGTCTGGAACCGATCAGCCACCCAGTTTCACCCGCAGTGGGCTGGGCGATTTTCTTCCGGGAATAAAAGACTTACGCTGGGTATTTCCACAAACTAGCGCCATGCGGCTGCGATGGAGCCGCGAAATCCTTGATTGAATTTGGGCTGAGGCAGACGAATCGTTTTCCCGAGTGGTAGCAGGCGGTCAGCCCTGCAGTCATTAGACTGTTCACTACCAGCAGGTCTGCATCGACCCTTTGGATGATATCCATGATCGACTGAAAAATCTCCACCATCTGTGGACCCGTGTATGGGACAAAGATGGGGAGGGAATCCTGGATTGCCTGGGGGGTGTTCCATATCCCTGGGCGCGCCAAAAACGACTCTGGGAGCCAATCGCCTCTTTGGCGGATCTTCTCGCGGGGCAAACACTGACGGACTCCTTCAGCCATCGATAAGCCCTCTATTTTGTGAAAAACGATTGGCTTAGCCTGCGGTAGCTCAGCCCTGACGCTCTGCCAGATCTCGATGAGAGATTGCTCCAGCCCTGAGAACGTGGCAAAGTGGATCTCGACATCGGGGTTGACTTTGAATAGCGCGTGACAGGTTGCCAAGAAGACGCTTGATTCGCCATAGTCGACGTTTGTCAAGAAGAGAAACCGTCTAGACTTGGCATCGCGTTGGTCCGCCATGTCTGAGGTGCGCAGAAGGGGCAATTGCATAATACGGTCTGTCAGCGGGCTTTGCGGACAGGAACACTAGCGGTTCTTATGGAGAAAGCGGATGTCTACCCGTCCTGTCTGCGGAAGTCTAGACTCAACAAGACGTGCTTTGTGCAATGAGACATGGCTGGGTTTGTCCGAAGCCAAAAGTGTGTGGGTCACATACCTTGCGGCCGGATGCTGCACATTCTGATGCGCAAATGATCATACCGAGTCGCATTCCCGATTCCCCGGGGGATCAAGCAACCACCTCGAGGAACGACGCGAGCCATTTACAAAAGGCTAGTTGAGCCCCCGCCGTTGGGGGGCCTCAATTAGGCAGAATTGATTAGGCCAATTGGGAAATCTAGGCTGCGTATTGTTGGCCTTGCTTGCAGATGTAAGACAAGTGTTGAAGACGTCCCTGTCGTGGTGCCAATAAGCCCAGACCGTTGTCGAGACCCACCCGGAATATGAGCAGCTAGTTGAAGCCGACCAGTAATTGTCCGCAATCTGAGGCATGTTTCTCTCACATCGCTCTGCCGGGCTGGAGCTAGGCCGAAATCCTCTCGTTAGCTTCAGAATCCTATCGCAACGCTGCTAACATCTACAACTCGACAGCCGGGACGCCCAAAGCAGAATTCCCGCAACAAACCATGCCGTTTTCAGACCATCGCACAAGGGCCCCTGTTGGGATGAATGCATGGATCTGCTCCATTGTGGGAAAAAGATGGCGCGTAGGGCGGGAATTAAGGGAAGCTTTTAGTGGCTTGACGGGAGCAGCTCATTGCCGTATGCGGAAATACCATAACAAGCGGGGCAGAGATAAGACATAACTTTCAATGTTCAAAATATTTGCTAGACAAGATATGGTTCGACAATCTATTCGCTGCAGGCTACATGTGGATTTACCTAGCTAAACACTCATTTCAATGCAACTCGGACCAGGCCCATCAGGCACATGCTCGTTGTCTGGAGGCTCCCTCGATAACCCTGGCCAATTCATCTACCGTCCTCGCATCCCGTGGGACGGTGTGACCTTTTCCGTGGTCGAATAACGTCGCAGTGTCCTCATCACACATGCCGTATAGAGCCATAGCGCCTTGGATATAAGGATCGTTGCAACCGACAATATGGCAAGTTGGAATGTCGATCATCACATCTTCTACCTCGTCGGCGAGGAGACACTCCACCTTGTCCTCAAGTAGACGTACAGGGGGCCAGCCGGCGAAGAAGATGCCGAACTGAAACATGGTTAGCAAGGTGAGGTATCTTGCATGGGTGCGACTGACCTTGATGCGACGAGGCTTCCCCTCTTCCTCCGCGCGTCGACGTTCCTCGAGGATCAACGTTGCAGCTGTCATGGCGCCCTCTGAGTATCCCAGGATCCCCTGTTGCCAAAATTAGTCTAAGAAGCATCCAATCAAATTTATCCACCCACTTCAATCTCGGGGTCCTCGTCAATGAGGGTTAGTAGCCTGTCAAGGGTGGACTTGACGGCCTCTGACTCGAACAACTCCTTCTCCCCGATGAGCTTGCGAATGGTATCCTCAGCGGTCATGCCTTCGGGCATATTTCGAACTTTGTTCATCATGTCATCGACGGCATCGATACCGTCGAAGTTAATGTGTCGAAACAATGGTGGACGGCCAAAGTAGTCGTCAAACCCTGCCGGCGGCGTAGCGCTATGACCGCCATTGATCCATTTGAACGACATGGATCCATTCTGCTCAATTGAGTCGATGAATGGGCCGAGTTGAACCCTGAAGTTCTGTGCAATTGAGGTCAGATGGTCGAACCTAAGACGCTGAATGGGACGTGATTGGCTTACCGTGGCGCTACCGTATGCACCGTGCAGGCATAGGACCTTCATGTTGGACAGTAAGTCTGATGATGATTTCAAATAGTGGAGATGGCAACAACAATGAGAAGCAGCGAGAGAAGCATCAAGTGAGATTTCTTTACACGAGCGAGGGTGGAAGTACTGCCCTAGACCATCTATATTTCATATGGAGCGGCTCCCAGCCCAGCGAGGCGCGCTAGACCCAAAACTTAGCGCAGCCTATCGCCGGAGCCAACAAGGTAACGTTTTGACACATGATAACTCACCTCCCACATCCCTTGCGTGAATGCAGACCTGACGAACAGTCCCCACGTCAATCCGGCGGGCTATTGACAAGTTGATTCTACAGTTATGTCTCAGGGAGGACGGGTTCAACCGCCCGCATCCGGTAGTTTCCGCTTTTTTACCCCCACTGGAGGAACGGTTTTTGAGAGAATGGAATGTGTCTTCTCAACCAAGCATCGCCATGGGGCGCTATTGAGACCAGGCACAGGCATTGTGTATGGATCTGTATGGATCTCATTATCCCAACGACATGGCATGGCGACGGGCTCTGAATGGCCATGGTTGTTCCAAATCGAGGAATTCTGGCAGCGATCATCTCTGAGCTTACGTCACGCCCTTGTTCGTGGAATCAATCCTCTTGTTGCCCGCCGCACTGGTAGTCCCAAGGCCGCGTATCGACTCCGGCATGTCTGAGAAGACAGTTCCAAACGGGAAACTGGAAACCATGCTCCCTGCAAGCCTAAAATGAATGCATGCAGTTACCAATATCACATGCAGTTGCCAATATCACATGCGAGCTTACATTGAGATGAATGCTATCCTACTCCACTATGGGATATGGACTTTGGTTGAAAGAGAATAGCCTTTTTCCCCAGCGGTTGCACGTTATGAGACCTTTTGTGCGTTTTGATGGGGCCGTCGTAAATACGTGATAGAGTCTAGACCTAGACGAGCGTAGATTGCAGGACGGAGCCGCGCCATGTTATTTTTCCTCCTTTTTTCCCTCTCTCGTACTGAGGTATGTGATGTACTAGCGTCTACCAAAATAGCGGGCTCCGAATGACACGATAATCCACCGAAAGTTTCATGCCCGGGGCGATTGTTCCAACCGTCCAAAGTCAATCGTCGATTTGTTGTTTTGCTGCCAGCGGGAACTGAAAACAAGCAACCAAATTACAAAGACACACAATCTCGTAGCAGTTTGACAGGAATGGACGAATGCATCTATGCGCCGGTTGCTGCCGTGACTAAGCTGAGACATTGTACGTGCGATAACAAAAAATGCCAAGCAGCCTGAGCAAGGTTATTGGTAAGGTATTATGTCTAATGGTTGCGTCGGGTTGCCTCGTGAACTTTCCTGATCCAGATAATCGCGTTTGATACCACACCTCTCGTGCAAGTAGCATTCTCGTGGATCCATGCCCGCCGTGGACGTGATAAATATCCCATGTTCCCTCAGATGTGACAGCTCAGGCCTCAGCATTCTCCTAGCAATAGTGCCACCTCCCATTGTTAAGATCCATTCATTTATTTCGCCATGGATTCTCAGAACCCGCAGCAGGCGACCCCCATCGCCATTGTGGGCATGTCCTGCAGACTGTCTGGCGACGTCTCGAACCTGGACGACTTCTGGACCCTTGTCTCTCGATCAAGAGATGGTTGGTGCCCTGTACCTGAAAACCGGTTCGCCAGTGATGCCTACTATCACCCGAACCCTCAGAAGAAGGGATGCTTCAACCAGAAGGGTGGATATTTCATGGAACGTGACTTTGCCAAGTTTGACGCTCCTTTCTTCCAGATTACCGCCCAAGAGGCGAAGGCTATGGGTATGCCCTACTAGTTTTAAAAGAACTCTACTGTGACGCTAACACGCTAAAGATCCCCAACAAAGACAACTCCTAGAGTGCACATATGAAGCTTTGGAAAATGCCGGCTTCCCCAAAGAGTACGTCTCCGGGCGCAACATGGGTGTGTTCGTGGGAGGCACCTATTCAGACTACCGAAATGGAGTGTTGAAGGACCTCCACGATGTCCCCACCTTTGATGCCACAGGTAACCACCAGTCTATCCAAGCTGGTAGAATCTCATATTACTTTGATCTGCGCGGTCCCTGCTTTACAGTAGATACTGCTTGCTCATCTGGACTTTATGCTCTACACTCTGCTGTTCAGTGTATTCGCTCCGGCGAGGCAGACTCAGCCATCGTGGCTGGATGTAATATTCATATGCAGCCTGATGACACGGTTTCCATGTCTATGCTGGGGTAAGTTCTCCCAAACCAAACCGATGCCGAAAGTGTTAGCTAACAATTTAAAAAAGTATCTTTAATAGTGATGGAAAGACTTTTGCTTTTGACCATCGTGCCAAGTCAGGCTTTGCTCGAGGAGAGGGTGCTGCTTGTCTAGTGCTCAAGCCCCTTGACCAGGCAATCAAAGATAATGATAAAATCCGATCTATTCTAGTTAACACTGGAATTAATCACGACGGAAAGACTATTGGTATGTATTGACTCATTATACTTTGACCAGTGCCAAAGCTAACTTGGCAGGCCTTGCAACCCCTAGCGGCGAAGCTCAGGAGCAGCTTATGCGCGATGTTTACGGCCGTGCAGGCATCTCCCCAGAGGATGCCGGCTTCATTGAGGCCCACGGTACAGGCACTAAGGTTGGAGATCCCATCGAGGCTGGTGCTATCCACCGCGTATTTGGATCCGGTCGCACAAAGCGATTCCCCCTATACATGGGCTCCACGAAGACCAACTTTGGACATCTGGAGAACGCCAGCGGCATCATTTCTGTTATCAAGGCATCGTTGATGCTTGAAAAAGGTTTTATTTTACCCAATGTCAACTTTGAAAAGGCCAACCCCGCGATACCCCTGGACGAGTGGAACATCAAGGTTCCTACCTCTGTCCGACCATGGCCCAAGAACAAAAAATATATCAGCATTAATAACTTTGGTTTTGGCGGCTCCAACGCCCACGCTGTTCTCGAAAGATACCCGGCACCTCTCACTGATCTGCCATTGACCAGCAGGAATGAAGCCCCCAGATTATTTGTCATGTCTGCCAATGACGAAGAGGCTGCTAAGAGAGTAGCTTCTAACCTTGGAATCTATATCGAACAACACCCTGAGGTCTTCCAGAAGCGCCTCGTTAGCGATCTAGCTTACACCCTGGGTGAGCGAAGAACTCACTTCCCTTGGAGAATTGCCCTGGTTGCATCTTCTTGCGACGAGCTGGCCATCTCTCTTAACGGGACTGGTGCTCTTCCCACTCGTTCATCCACACCCCCCAAGCTGGCCTTTGTTTACACTGGTCAGGGCGCGCAGTGGGCACAGATGGGCAAGGAACTTATGGACAGCCATCCAATTTTCGAAAACACGGTTAAGGCCGCTTCGGACTATCTCCTTAGCATCGGATCCACCTTTGATCTAATTGAGGAGTTGGTCAAGAGTGGCAAGGAATCGATCGTCAACGAGGCCCACATTTCCCAGCCCATCTGCACCGCTATTCAATTGGGTTTGACTGATCTACTCACATCCTGGGGAGTTAAGCCTTCGGCTGTAATGGGACACTCTAGTGGTGAGATCGGTGCTGCCTACGCTACTGGAGCAATCACACTCCAGGAGGCCATGGCTGCTGCCTACTACCGTGGACAGGTCGCTTCCAACTTGAGCGTGAAGCACCCCGAGCTTCGAGGTTCCATGCTTGCTGTTGGCGCTGGGTCGGCTGAGATCAAGACCACCATCAAGAAGCTAGGCCTCCAGGATGTTGGAATCGCTTGCGAGAACTCCCCAAGCTCCATTACTGCATCTGGTGATGAGGAGGACATCGACAAGCTTGCCGCTGAGCTTGAGCGACAGGGTACCTTCAACCGTAAGCTTCGCGTCGGTGTAGCCTACCACTCCTCGCACATGCAGCGAGTCGCCGATGAGTACCTGGAGACCATCAAGGACATCAACCCGAAGACCGTGGAGGGTGTTGAGTTTTACTCATCCCTCATGGGCAACAAGCTCGATACTACCGCTTCGCTCGGTGCCTCTTACTGGGTTGAGAACTTGACCAAGCCGGTGCTGTTCTCTCCTGCTCTCAAGGAGCTCTACGAGAGTTCCAAGCCCGATGTCATTGTCGAGATTGGTCCTCACGCTGCGCTGAAGGGACCCATCAAGCAGATTCTGAAGGACATCAGCCCCAAGGCTGCTTCTGAAGTTGGATACTATTCCTCCCTGGTCCGCAACCAAGATGCTACTACCACAGCAGTCAGACTTGCTGGCGACTTGTTCCTCAAGGGCCACAGTGTCGACTTTGCCGCCGTCAATCAGACTGGAACGGGCTCAAACAAGCCGGGTCTCATCACGGACTTTTACCCATACCCCTTCTCTGAGCACAAGTTCTGGTATGAGTCCCGCGCTAGCAAGCAGCACCGCATGAAGCCATTTGCTCGTCATGATCTTCTTGGCTTGTTGGAAGACACCTGCAGCGAGTCTAACCCCATCTGGCGCAATATCATTAACACAGATGACATCCCATGGCTCAAGGATCACCGCATGCAGTCCTTGTCTACTTTCCCGCTCGCTGGATACATGTGCATGGCAGTTGAGGCTGCTTCTCAGAGAGCCCAGCTCCGTGGCATCAAGCCCGAGCAGATCGCGAGCTACCGCTTGCGTGAAGTCCAGGCCTCCAAGGCCTTGATTTTGGACGATGGTGCCCAGTACGAAACTATGGTCACTCTTACAGCCTATGCTGAGGGAACAAGGTCGTACTCCAATGACTGGGACGAATTCCGCATCTCCTCGTGGACTTCAAGCCGAGGCTGGCTGGAGCACTGCCGTGGTCTTGTCAGCGTTAAGCAGACCCGTAGTGCCAACCCAGTTACGAAGGGCCAGCTCCAGGGAGCTTTGGACCGCCGCAACAAGATTGTCGGTGTTCAGGGTGGTGACCTATCCCTGGAAGAGTTCTATGACGAGCTCGAGAGCCGAGGCGCTGGATACAGCTCCGTCTTCCGATTCAACCCCGAAGATGGACTTAAGGTCCAGGGAGAGTACTCTACATGCCGGGCAGTTGTTCCCGACACTGCCGCCACCATGCCTTCGCAGCACGAGCCCATCTCTATCCTTCCGGCATCTTTCATGGATCTTTGCTTCCAGCTGATGTTTCCCATTCTTGGTGCCGGTAGCGGTGAAATGCCATCGCTCTTCATGCCCTCTGCCATCAAGGACATGGAGATCAACACTGCTTTCCCCAACCAGCCGGGCCAGCAGGTTCAAGTTGTTGCTCATGCCCGCCCTGACTTTGCCAGCCCTGGCCCAGTTGACTTTTTCATCGACGCCTGGCAGGATGGTCATGAGGAGCCTGTCGCCAAGCTTAGCGGTGTCAGGATGACTCCTGTCACCAATGACATTGGTGAGGCCCAGACCCCTCGATCCTTGTGCTTCAAGGTTGAGTGGGAGTCGCTCAATGCCAAGACGAAGGAGCAAGCTGAGTCCGCCACCAATGGTGAGCCCGTCACAAACGGCGAGCACATTAACGGCGACACTGAGCACGCCAACGGTGTCACCAATGGTGAGACAAACGTTGAAGCAAATGGGCACGTTGAAGCCGAGGAGGAAGCCAATGATCTCAAGGATGCTGAGATTGTCATTATCACTGACAGGGAACGCTCTAACCCTCTGGTCTCTACTCTTAGTGACCTCATGGAGCGTCTGTCAGGCTCCAAGCCCTCTGTCTCCTCCTTCTCCGACGTTGAGCTGTCCTCCACCGCCCGCTACATCTGCCTGTCTGAACTCGATGCCCCACTGCTCCACGGCATGAACGCTGAGACTTTCGAGAGACTCCAGAAGCTCCTTTTGGCCTGCGCTTCCATGCTTTGGGTCACTGTCGGTGCTTACCGCTTCGCTGAGAAGCCCCAGAACAACCTCATCCAGGGTTTCCTCCGCACGATCCGCTCTGAGAACAGCAAGCCAGTGGCAACTCTGGACTTGGACCCCAAGTCCCAGCTCCAGGCCCCTGGTCACGCTGATCTTATCTCTCGCGCACTCGTTTCTTCCATCGCCATGCCCGACGATGGTTCACCAGTGGACTACGAGTACTCTGAAGAGAATGGCGACTTGGTTGTTCCCCGTGTCGTCAATGAGGAGAACATGAACCTCAATCTCTTCCGTGAGACTCAGCCTTCGGCTCCTTACCTGCAGGACTTTGTTCAGCAGGACCGCCGTCTTACCATCGCTGTGGGTACCTACGGTGCTATGGACTCCCTTTACTGGAAGGATGAGCCTGAGATGCCTCTGGCACCCAATGATATCGAGATCAAGGTTGCCGCTACAGGTATGAACTTCAAGGATGTTGTTATCGCCATGGGTCAAGTCGCCAGTCCCTACCTAGGTGTTGAGTGCAGTGGTACTGTTGCCCGCATCGGCTCCAATGTCACCTCCCTTAAGGTTGGTGACCGCGTCTGCTCCATGTCTCTGGGAGCTTACAGCACCTACGCCCGCTGCCCTGCGACCAGCGCTGCTGTTATCCCCGAAGATATGGACTTTGATGTTGCGGCCTCGATCCCTGTCGTTTACAGCACGGCCTACTATGGTCTAATCGATCTCGCTCACTTGGAAGCCGGCGAGAAGATCCTCATCCACGCCGCCTCCGGTGGTGTTGGCCAGGCTGCTATCCAGCTTGCCCAGATGATTGGTGCTGAGATCTACGCCACGGTCGGTAGTGTTGAGAAGAAGCAGCACATCATTGACACCTACGGAATCTCTGAGGATCACATCTTCTACAGCCGAGATACCGAGTTTGGCCCCGCCCTCCGAGAGGCCACTGGCGGCAAGGGTGTTGATGTTGTCATCAATTCGCTCGCCGGTGACCTGCTCCGTGAGACTTGGGACTGCCTGGCACCCTTCGGCCGCTTCATCGAGATTGGAAAGCGAGATATCACTTCCAACACTCGACTGGAGATGGCCAAGTTTGCCTACAACTGCACCTTCAGCTCGGTCGATCTGACTCTCGTTGCTGATGAGCGACCCAAGATCATGGGTCGTGTCCTCACAGCCGTCATGAAGTTGCTCGCCAACAAGACCATCAACCCCATCGGACCCATCACCTCGGTGAACATTTCTGAGGTTGAGAATGCCCTTCGAAAGCTACAGAGCGGCAAGACCTCTGGAAAGGTTGTTGTCAACCACGTCGGCGACCATCAGGTCAAGGTAGGCAAACCCACAAATTTATCTGATATTAAATGCTAATTAAATCTACAGGCTACTCACCCTGCTGCTTCCAAGGACCTGCTGAAGCCCGATGTGACCTACATCATCATTGGTGGTACTGGTGGTCTCGGTCGCTCCATGGCTAAGAGAATGGTCCAGCGTGGCGCCCGTCACATTGTTCTGTTGTCCCGAAGCGGCAAGCTCACTAGCGAGCTGGGTGAGCTCATTGAGGACTGCCGCCTTTCTGGAGCCTCTATCCACGTGAAGCCTTGTGATGTCGCCAATGAAACCAGTGTCAACGAGCTGGTTTCGGAGCTGCAGAAGTCTCTTCCTCCCATTCGCGGAATTATCCATGCGGCCATGGTCCTGATGGTAAGATTACCTGATCCACAACTTCACGATCTCAAAACTAACAGATAATAGGATGTCCTCTTTGAGAAGATGACCTTCGACCAATACGAGCAAGTTGTTCGCTCCAAGGTCGATGGTGCTTGGAACATGCACAAGGCTCTGACTGGCACCTCGCTCGACTTCTTCATTGTTCTATCCTCTGTGGCTGGTATCGTTGGTAACAGAGGCCAAGCCGCATATGCCGCTGCCAACACCTTCCTTGACGCCTTTGTCCACCATCGTCGCCAGAAGGGCCTAGCAGCCAGCTCTCTTGATCTTACGGCTGTCGAGGGTGTCGGTTATCTTGCCAGCTCTTCCCGCCAGAGCCAGGTTTTGAAGAGCTTGTCTGGAAATACCATGGGAGAGTCTGAGGTTCTTGCACTCGTTGAGTCTGCCATCAATGGCAAGGTAGAGGAGGTCTGCGGCAACCAGTGCATCACGGGCTTGAGCATCGAGGACCCTGCCTCGCTGCCCTACTATGCATCGGACGGAAAGTTCTCCCACCTCCGCGATGCAGCCCTTGCCAACTCTGCTGATGCCAACGGTGCTGATGGTGCGGCCCACGTCTCCATCTCCCAGCAGCTCCAGCAGACCACTACCACGGAGGATGCCCAGGACATTGTCACTGGTGGTCTCCGTGAAAAGCTTGGTGCTATCCTGATGCTCCCTCCTGAGGTTATGGCCGCTGAGGAGGCAAAGACCTCAATCACTGCTCTGGGTCTTGATTCTCTCAATGCTATCGAGCTCCGAAATTGGATCGGAAAGGAGCTTCAAGCCCACTTACAGGTATTGGAGCTTCTTACCAGCGGCAGCATGAGGGATCTGGCTGGCCTTATCTTGAGGAAGACCCGCATCAAGGGAGTTTGGACCGAATAATTACAAATAATTTCTTATGTCAACAATTTCCTTTGTTTCTCAATAAAAGAATAGAATACCTCAGTAGTAGTCCAATGGCCTAATAATTAATAGGGCTATTTAATAGATAGAATAGAATTATTCAACCTTACCTTTACAGAACATGACCATAACGTGTGCGATTCCTGAAAGATTTTAGGAAAATATAATCCTTTTATAGTTAGTTGCATAATCCTAATCACATATCTCTTCATGTCAAGCATCACATCATGCCACCACTGCATTCTTGCCAACTTGAGAATGTCTCATCAAACCAAATGCACCTCAACACTGCCACGGGGGATCATTTCGGAACACACAGCCACACCGAACTAGACCCTGCACTAAGCGTTTCACTTACAGTGATATAGAATAACCGGATGGCATAGTGCAAGCCACCAACTACTGCAGGAATAAAATCCATGTCTCATCCTTCGCGCCGCTTTTACTGGTCTCCTCTGAATGTTGTTGGTTAGCTTACTGGCGACGAGAGATATGATTGGCTAATCAGGCCAGGTGTTGGTTGTGAAGTCACAGCCCCCGCACTAGAGGACTGGCCATTACCAAGACCTGCCGATGCCTAAATTCTGATTTTCCATCTTCCTTGATGCAATCATCGACAATTCCTCTTCTTCAACTCAATCATTTTTATAGAATCATGACACCAAATTTGAGCGGCTGGGTTCAGCAAAAACTGAACAAATTTAGGGATCGAAAAGACTTACCCGGAATACCACTCCTGCCCAGCACTCGACCACGAATTCTAACACCATCTGTCTCTAGAGAAGATCTACTGCAGAAATCCACCTTCTTTAGCAAGCTGCCATATGAGATCAGAAGGCCTATACTAGAGCACGCGTTTGGATACTATCGCCTCCATCTAGACCTCACCTTTGACCATCCGGACGTTCCATTGGCTCGAAATCAGGTTCAGGACCACTATCATTGTGGCGTCAACAATAGTGATCCACATGGAGATGATGGTGAGCGAAGAATTAATCAATGGAAGCCTAAATCCTGGAACTGGTGGGGTTCAATATGCCATCGACACCACCCCGATCCCTACGAGATGCCACCAGGGCCGATGACTGGCGACGAAGGTCCGAAAGGTCCTTGGGATGATCACTGTCGAGATGGAAGGGCAGAATTCTGTAGTTACTGGCTTGGTTCAGCACCCTTCAAATGCCAAATTGGGATTATGGGTTGGCTATTAAGCTGCCATCAGGCGTATGTATTCTCTCAGTGAGATGACCATAATTTTCCCAACTAACATTCCAACAGTTACTACGAAGGCATCGATGTTCTTTACGGAACAAATACGTTTGCAATGTCCAGTGAAGCCATGATTACTCATCTTCCACGGCTTCTACTGCCCCAAAGGTTATCCATGATAACATCCCTCGAGATTGTATGGCCAATAAATATCACGAACACCGAGCTTTACAGCTGGAAGTTTGAGGATGACTACAAAATGCTTTTCAAAATACTTGAGAGCTTTACTGGCCTAACTCGGCTGTACATTTCGCTTCAGCCAACTCAAAAGAAGGCTTTGTATCATGTTCAACTGCCTCTGATCCTCAAACCTATCGATGAATTTATCCAGAGCAAGTCGGGATTAATGGAATCTGCCGTTGCCATACCGACAAGTTTGTTCCTAAACTATTTTAAGACTGCACAGGAGGCGCTGATAGAAAAACGGAATGACGGAAATGATATTCATTGTTTTCGCCAGATTTGGCGGTCTACAAACGGCAAGCATGCTCTGGCAGAACTTCCCATCAACCCATATCCCAATCCACCGACGTACTTGACTGACGGGGACACTAGAGGAGATTTGGGAGGATACTGGGTTCTGGAGGGTGTGTACGACGGTATGAGGGATCCTCCCTGGGTTGATTTTGTTGGTCCGTATATATGCGGCAACATGTGGGACCACTATAATCAGATAGTGGAGGACACGCGTCTCAGAAAACAAGATATGCTGTAATCGCTAGCTAAATATATACTCACAAGAAATATGCCTTCATGTTAAATGCAATTCATTATATCGAGAACGCGTCCAAATAAGAAGAGCCATCGCCACGCCCCCACTTAATCCTTCAGCCCGTTGACGATGCCACGGTGCCAAGCTGCAAATCCTTCTCAGGATCCACATCCTAGGGCGGCGCAACATGAATGGTTTATTGGAGAGTTTTCATTTCTTAAAAATCCCAATGTCAACTTGGAAACGTTCCGAATCCTTTTGGGCGTTTCGAGGCTCGCTCGATGACACTTCAGCGTAGCACCAAAGGCGATTTTCACGTGACAATGGCGAAATACCTCTCTGAGCTTAGACCAAATCTGCTCTCATTTTCCCCTCTCGCATCGTACCCACGATAGCTCGTGTGAGCACATCGAGCCTTGACTTGCCTTCTAACCGCTGCGCGCCTACGTCGACATCATGGCTGGACATGGCTTTTTCCAATACATCAAACTCAAGTTCCTCGCGACTTTCTTCCGGTTCATGGTGCGCCTTAGCTCATCAGGAGCAGTTAAGAAAGAGCTTGCACTACTAAACAAAAATGAGCGGGAACTCGTGCTCATCCCATCACGCGATAAAGGGAGGACTATAAAAGCGTGGATTTACGATCCTTCCGGGCCATCCGGCTCCGCCTCGACAGGCAAGAAGCCTGTTCTCGTCAATTGGCATGGCAGCGGCTTCATTCTCCATGCTTTTGGAACCGATGCCCCCTTCTGTAGCCAGATTGCACGACAAACTGGGCTCGTGGTCATCGATGCAGACTATCGCAAAGCGCCCGAGACGCCATTCCCGGGTGCCGTGCATGACGTCGAAGACACTCTCAAATGGGTCGGAACCCAACCAGAGCGATTCGACCTGAGCCGCATTGCGGTTTCTGGATTCTCTGCTGGCGGCAACTTGGCCCTGGTTGCAGCCTCGATTCTGAGGGATCAGTTAACCACCATCAAAATCCCAATTGTTGTTGCTTTCTACCCACCTACAAATTTGAGCATTCCACCAGAGACAAAGTCAGCCCCGAAGCCGAAGAAGCCTATTCCCCCCAAGGTAGCAAACATATTCGATGCGTGCTACCTTCCAACGGCCATCGATCGGGCAGACCCGCGTGTTTCTCCCTTGTTGGCGGACCCCGCGTCTTTTCCAGATACAGTTGTGATTTTGACCTGCGAAGGGGATAATCTTGCACCGGAAGGTAACGAGCTGGCAAAGAAGCTGGAAGATGGGAAGCGCAAGGTCGTAAACGAAACTTTGGAAGACACTCATCACGGGTTTGACAAAGGATGTGCCCCTGGTACATCTGATTGGGATAAGAGAGAGTACAGTTATAATTTGACAGTTCAAGCTCTCAAGGAAGCACTCAAACTGTAGGCTAGATACATATAGTAAATTGAGTGAATCACATATATTCAATTGGGGCCTAAAGAATGACAAAAACCCCACTTCCAGAGACAATTGCTCATTTTGAACCCCGAAGCCACCATGTCTCAGCCCTCAAGATCATATTCTAAGGTTAGATTTTAGTCTGTAACTCCCGTTGGAGTCTGGCACAGGATTCCCTGCTCCAGCTATTGAAATAGTCAGCAGTGTACACCTTGACATTGAGCATGGGCCCACAATTGGAAGAACGCAGCATCGAGCTCGCTGGCCGATGTCAGCACAAACCGCGCTGAAGTTGTCAGCACTGGTAGGTGTCGTTGGGGCTATGACATATAAGCAATTGTAGTCGAAATCAATTTCCATTTAGACAAGCTCACGGTTGGCACAGTCCAAATCAGCGACTCCAAGGACGTCTGTCGCACAGCATTGGGCAGTTCCGTAAAGGCCGTCACATGCAGTGTAATCTTGTCGCTTCTCAGTTGCGGGGGCCGCAGACGCGAAGCCAGCACCAAGCATGAGCAGAACAGTATTGAACTTCATCTTGACAGAATTATACGGAGCAATTAAAAAGTAATAGGAATAGCAGGTGTTGGTTCTGTTATACCAAAGCGTTTGCAGCAAAAAACAACAAGCACTAAAGTCAGGACGAAGTATTTATAGTTCTTCAAGCCACGAGATTAGAATGCTAGCCTGAAAATCGGTCCATCGGGACCAGCACTTTGGCTCGCAGATTGACGATGGCAAAAGCGTCGTCGTCATGCCTAGCTCTGCAAGGTACAGTTATCGTCTGACAATCAAGGCCGTGGCCCTATCTATTCCATATCCCATAAGTGATACCCATGCTCATAATTGAAACTGCAACTATATCCAGGCAGTTGGTTGGGCCAAATGATAAACAGCCATTTCAACCCGGGCCATTGAGCTGACAGGTACGGCGTTTCTCGGCACTCGATACTGGGATCACAAACGATCGGCATTCCATACCTGGAGCGTTTCTGATCTTTCAGCCAATTGAAGGCAAGTTTCAACGTCAATCTCGGAGGAAAGCCTGCGCAACGTCGTATCAACATTGCTGAAAAGGGAAGCATATCTTGGAACAACACATCCACAAGGTCGCAACGGTGTCTATTTACGGGCCTTGCAACCATGGTACCCTAGAAATAGGATCGACTTAGGAAATGGGCTGCGACTTAAATGCATCGTCAGTGGCAAATCAGCGCGTTCCAGCTCGTGCGACCAGAGACCCAGTTTCGCGAACATGGTCCATAGCTAACACGATAGTTGCCGATCTTATAGACTGATTCCGATCGTACCACAGTATGAATATAACTGGCTTGCGGGGAGCTCCCAATGTCCAAATCTGCATGCGACATCATAATTTGCCAGCAGCCAGATCTCATTCCCCTGGCATAATGCATGCATACCGGACATTTCGGGAGTGATTGAGATCAGCAGGAGAACATCCATTTGCCACGGCATAAAATGACATGGTGTGTAGTACGACAATGTGACGGTTGCATTGTGGACAATCTCCGGCGATACCACTTTAGGATACCAAGCCCGGCGACGCCAAAAACAGGGCAATGTGACCAATGAATGAGCCTTGCACTCAAAACGCCACAATAACAACAGCCGGTCATGTGGCTGTTTTGTTTCGTTGAGATGCTTGTCGAGCTGAATTAGTCGGCGCAAGTGACGGGAAACAAGGTGAAATGTTCATCTCTTCATTTACGTCGATCAACTGCCGCTAACCCAGCCGAGCCAAAATATCCCCGCATATACAGCATGCAATAATTTCGCCGAGGGAGACGGCAGATCGAATTATTGGACAATAAGCGCCATTGACTTCAACATATTAAGAATTTTATTTTCTTGCTGACTTCACCGACCTGCAATCGAGGACGTCACTTGGCACTCAAAATACGAACGGCCACATAAGCTCAAAATGGTGTTTAAACTATATCCAGAAAAGTATCATACATGTGTCTTCTATATCAGTTTCGTGATATACCACCCTTAGTAGGAAATGCGGTGACGCTTGGCCTTGCACCTGGAAGGCCTGTAGCCGGAAGAGCTTCCGCTAGTAGGGGTAGAAGAGCTTCCGCTGGTAGTGGGGGAAGCGTTGCCGGCAGATGTGTTGCTGCCCGAGGTGCTTCCGCCCGATGTAGTTCCATCAGATGTGCTGTTGCCAGAGGTGCTTCCACCGCTGGACAGAATCTTGGTCACGGCGTGCTCGGCAGCAACCATGACGATGGCCTGAGTGTTGCCGGTAGGCAGGTCAGGGTGGATACTAGCGTCCACAACGTAAAGGTTGTCGGTTCCCCAGACCTTGGTGTTTGTGTCAACGACGCTGGTTCCATCGTTGGCGGTACCCATCTTGGCAGTGCCGACAAAGTGAGAGCCAGTCACATACTCGGAGATGAGGCTCTCGGCAGTGGTGTTGGCAGCAATGCTGAGGACACTGTCCGACTGGGAGGCGTAAGAGATGAGCTGTCTCATGAAGGACAGGATGGCCTCCTTATCGGCAGCAGTGTTCAGGTAAGGCTCCTTGGTGAGCTTGGTGGCTCCAGAGCTGGTGATGCCGAGGGTTCCAGTGGAGGAGAGACCGTGGGTGAGGTAGACCTTGATGCGGACGGTGTCGCTGGAAGGAGAGTTGCAGGTACCCTGGATGAATCGCTCGACGCCGTCGGTGGTGTTCTTGACGCTAGTCCAGAAGATGAGGCGCTGGCCAGACTGAGCAAGAAGACCAGATCCCTGAGCGAAAAGATCAACATCGGTCTGGTTGGGCGAGGTGAAAGCAGTGCTTGCGAGGGAAGTGAGGGTGTTCTTGGTCTGGAGGTTGACGGTGAAGATGGGGTGATCCATCAGGTTCTCTCCGACAGGCAAGTTGATCCAGTCCTTGGAGGCAGGGAGGGTGATGCCAGTGGTTCCGTTGGAGACGGTGCTGATCTGGTCGGTGGGACCGATTCCACTGTTGAAGAGGATACGGGGAGTGGAGAGAGCACCAGCAGCGAGAACGACACCACCGTTGGCCTTGAGGTTGATGATCTGCCGAGAAGCGGCGCCAGTCTCGATCTCAACACCGGTGACGGTGCTTCCATTGCGGACAACACGGAGCATCTTGGTGTTGAGCTTCATGGTGAACTTGGAGTTAGCCTGAGCCAGGGGCAGGTAGTCTCGGACAGGACCGGCACGAAGACCATTGGAGATCTTGATGAAATGTTAGCAATGGAGTCCCTATTATTCTCCAGTTGTGCAAGTACTTACCATGGTGGGAGGGTGCGAGTAAACGGCTCGCTTCTTCGAGGGGTCCTGAATGGCATCGACTTCGGTGAAGCCGTTGCTGCCAAGGAACTTCTCCAAAACGTTCCAAGCGCCCTGGTCATAGAGCTGGCCATCCTTGCTGGGGGTGGTTGTTCCGGGAGTGCGCTTGTAGAGTCTATCGGCGGCAGTCGAGACACCATCGGCCCACTTCCATCCAGTAGGCCACTTGCGATCAAAGTCATCGCTGCGAGGCTTGACAAACATCATAGCGTTGACCGAAGTAGAACCTCCAAGAATACAACCAGCCTGGCTGGCAGTGTCTGTGCAGTACTCGCTGGTGTCGTCAGAGGTAGAGAGGTAGTATCCCATGGAAGGCACATCGTACTGGGTGACAGTAGAGTTCCAGTCCATGACACTCTTGCCGCCAGAGGAGTAGAAGGAAGCGGCACCACGCTCAAGGAGAAGGACAGACTTGTCAGACTCGGCAAGACGCTCAGCAGCAATCAGACCAGCAGCACCACCACCGACGACGATGTAGTCGTAGGTTGTGTTAGAGATGGTGGTGGTAATGTTGGTGGGGGTGGTGTTACCGCTACCACTGCCAGTGCTGGGAGTGGTTGTGGTGTCGTTGGAGGCCATGGCAGCCCAGGTCTCATAGTCGGCTGACTGAGCATCAGTAAGAACGACTCCGAAACCACCGAAACCGGCCGCGTGGTAGTTCAAGGTGCCCGCAGCATCTGAGGCATCGGTCAGGGCGGTCTTGCTAAGAGCCCAGCCCAAAGCGCCGTTGGTGGCGTTGGCCATGAAAGTGGTGCTGTCATCCTTGATGCAGCCTTCGCAAAGGAAAGTGTATGTGAAGGCAGTCGAGTTGACGGAGGTACCGCTCTTGATGGTCTTGAGCGAGACAGAGGTGTCGCTGAGAACGTCAGGGTTGGCATAACCGGTAGCCTGTCGCAGGGAAGAGACGACCGAGTCACCGTTGGGCCAGGCAACGATGAGCAGACTCTTGGCCATGGAAGTGGTCATGGAGATGGCGGCATATCCCTGGGTGATCGGGGCGGAGATCTGGCCAATGAAGTCGGTCGAGGGGTTCTTGGGCAGAGCAATACCAAAGCTGTAGCTGGTGCTGGTGTCGGTCCACTTCTGGAACGAGATCTTGGTATCGGGGTCGACATAGGTGGAGGCGGAGGTGGCAGCCCGGACCGAGGCTGGCAGTGCCAGAGCACTACCAATGAGGGTTGAGAACTTCATGATGATATTCGGTAACGGAGAAACGGTGCGTGAGCTGTAAGTCTGGGTGTGTATAAAACGAAAGGTCGAAGGACTGTGGTGAAACGAAAGTAGACTATCACGAAATCCAGTCGTGAGTAAAGGAATGTGCAGGAAAATACAAAAATGAATGTGCACCCAGTGCTACAGAAGGAAGAAGAAAGAGAGAATGGCAAGCCTCTGCTACATCAAGAAAACGCTTCACTCGGACGAGGCACAACGACTATTTCAATTGACTCGAGGTGGGGTAATATGATCCTCCTCAACGCCACTGTCAAAACCTATCCTGGCATATTCTCCTATCCCGGCAAACAACTGCTAGACGAGGGCGGGCATAAACCAACTCGGAATCCAACCATGTCGCTGGTAGTTCATGACGAAACGGTTTCAGGGCTTGTGGAGATGGGTTTGATCCAGGCCCTGCAAATGCACCAATGGCTCTTGGCACGCAGGGAGGATCACGACCAAGTGCCGACAGGGCCTGATGATGGCTTCAGTAATATGGCGGTTGTCGTTGGCCGTCCCATCGTGGCACCCAACCAGGATCCACCGCCGGGCCAGCCCTTCCTTCAGACGAAGTTTCAGAGAAAGTCCCTGAAACTAATTAGCGGTCCCGAATAAATCACAGAGCGCGCTTGGAACACGTCTAGCGCCTCCTCTGGGAGCCCGCGTTGTGGGGCCTGTCACGGCTGGGTGGGACAGTGCCGAGGGAACCCTGGTGACGGCTGCGAGCTGCGCGGGAGAGCGACGCACCATGGACGAATGGGTGCGCGGCGATAACCGTAGTCCAGTATCGTTGCAAAGGTTATTGGTGGACCGTGTTTTGCCTGCCAATTCCAGTTCTACGGGACCAACTCTTGATTCGCGATGCCTGCAATTGGGCCACTCGCCGCATCCCTGCCCGGCGAAGCCCCTGACCTGAGACAAGACGAAGGGATTACGTAGTCGCTACGCCCCCAGTAAGGTTGGCCGTAAGGCCCAATGCAGGCCAGTCAGCCGTTGGAGGCACGTCGCCTTCCATCTCTCCGCCTAAGGACTTATCCCACCGCGGTGCAGACGGTTTTTGTTCCCTATTGGGACATTTCGTGCAGTAGTGCCTGTCAGTGATCATGCCGTTGTCATCCGCGAGATCTCGCCATCTTCTGCCGTCGTATTCATCCCGTCCCGGAAGTCGGCATGTTTTTTTTTTCGTAACCGCGAAGCATGGAAATTATAATTGGGACGACGGATAAACCACAATAGTGGACTGGAAGATCCATATCCGTCTGCTATTTCAAATGGCCTTTTAATCAATGGTGGATGATATCCCCCTAAAAGGTGGGCCACGGTTGATTAGAAGATGAGAAGAAATGCAGCACCAAGGCTAGATTTACCAGCACTGCAGAGTGGACGATGAACAATCTCGGGCATGATTTCCTACCCAAGGATGAGGCGGCTCAAAAATTATTCCGGAGAATATTATAATGGGGCATCACAGGGAAGGGTATTTTCGCTTAATGCTGGCTCCAAACAAGAAAATTTTGCGTGAAACCAACTCCGCCGTGAGCTATAGGGTACGTTTTCGATGGGAGGTGCATTTGAAATAATTCGATGAGCATTGGGTTCACTCTGATATTGTAGCTTGAAAAGTAATATTTCTGTCTAGAGATGCATTTTTAGAAAAATAAAAAAAAAAACCTCTTCGGTCTTTCTATTGTAGCATTTGTTGTCGCAGTGCTAGAATTATTTGCATGTTGATAGCAACCAACTCATGGATTTTGGTAAAGAGGCGGTCTCTCAGCGATCGGCATTCGTTCAATGATGCCCTTGAGACTAGCCAGATCAACCCCTTCGAGGACCCGTACATTCACCGGATGGATTGGCTTAACTGCTTCATACAATAGCTGGTGGCTTTCTGACATGCCTGCTATGGCCTCTTCGGATTGAAGCGCTGGCTCGTTGGTCAGCTGCACCCCGCATTTTTTACAGAACGTTTTGCAGAGCCAGGGTGCGTTAAACGCGTATCGCCCAATGTCCTCGGGGTCGCCGTGCAATACAACATGCTCGCGACGAGGCCAGACCCAGATGTACGCATTCTATATAAAATTATAAGGACACTATGCTTTCGGGTTAGGGACCCTGACTTACCCGCTCACAAATGCTACAATTGCATTCGCCAACCTTTTCGGAAAACGTGCCGTCGATCGGTTTGCTGGCCAGGGCTACTTGCACTGCGCCGCAATGGCAGCCCCCGGTATACACCTTATTGGTGTCCTGGAGTAAAATTGGAGAGCCGCCCGAGTAGCTGGGAGGCTCATACGCGGAGCCCATTGTCGCTCCATCAAAACTACGGGGAGTTCAGCAAATTAAACTGCGAAAGCTGGAATGTAGAAACACTCACGGTTTGCGCTCGAGCGACCAGGTATCGAGGCCTTGAATAGCATGAGCGTTCAAACCGAATGGGGAGTTTGCTGGTGCATTTTTCATGGTCCCCTTCAGGGCTGTACCACACTTGGGGCAAAATTTGTGCTCAAGCTTCCCGGGACCGAATGAGTAGACAGTCAAGTCCTCCTCTGAGCCTTTGACGACCGTAAAGTCATGATCATTGGGGGTGTACAGCCAGAGGTAGCCTTTTTTGGTGCAGATGCTGCAGTTACACTCCATGACGGATTTGATCTCCGGAAGCGTGATTTCGTACACATAGGCACCGCAGTGGCAATTGCCACGATAGCGCTTTGTTGGCTCTTGCGCTTCAGTCATTGCTAGGTCGCTGCGTTGAAAAGATGGGGTAGTAGATGAGGGAGGTGGGGAACACGACGATGCAAATTGAGTGTGTGGAGTGAGTCCCGTCTTAACTGAACATGAAGTACTCTCTCCACTGACCGACTAATAAAAAAGAGTGAGACGGGACGAAAAATGGTCGGACTTTTGTTGAGCAAAGACCTAACCGCGATAGGGATCGCTGATGTTAGGCGAAAGTAGCTTAAGTTTAGCACGTCCTGCCTGCGTGTTAATCAATGGAGCAGACAAGTGTTTTGCAATGTTCCTCGGACTATTATTTATAGTGGTGAGGTAGCGGTCTGTGCAAGTACTTGGATAGGAAAAATGACAAAATTGTGACGAAGAGCCGAAACACGATCGCCAGCAACATGCCGAAAGCGTGAATTTTCAGACCAAAGCTAAGAAGCCACGCTGAAAGTTTTGTCTCATAAAGCAAGCCACCGCACCATTGGCTAGGCAGCAACCCCTCATTGCTCACTAATCACATCGTATTCTCGTGTCTGCGACACGTCATGTTGTGCTTCGACACGGGCTGGATTGGCTCCAAGAGTCGGCCACGGTAGAACGGAGGACCGAGATTACAAGCTATCACGAGGAAAGATTCATGGTGCTCGAGGAATGGTTGAAGTATAAATTGAATCTATCTGTCTCCAGTATCAAGTATAGCTCGCCAGATCAATTGACAACTCGATACGTTCATAATGTCGGGCAAGGCAAGTAAAAACAAATCATTTTTCGAGTAGCGATTCTGACTTTGAATAGGTTGTAAGCCGTGATGAGTGGGTCGCCGCTCGCAAAGCCCTCCTTGAGAAGGAGAAAGAACTCACTCGCGCCAATGACGCTCTTGCGGCTCAGCGACGGGAGCTTCCCATGGTTAAAGTGGAGAAGACATACTCCTTTCAAGGCCCAGACAACACCAAGCTTACGTTGAGTGATCTCTTCAATGGCTGCGAGCAGCTCATTGTTTATCACTTCATGTTTGGCCCAGGCGAAGACCAAGGGTGTCGAGGTTGCAGCCACATCGGTGAATCATTGCCGGATGTTCGGCACTTGCGCTTGAAAAATACAAACCTTGTGTGTGTTTCTCGTGGTGACATTGCCAAGCTCGAAGCCTTCAAAAAGAAGAATGGATGGACTTTCCCGTGGTATTCCAGCGGGGATTCCGACTTTAACTACGACTTCAATGCCACCATTGACGAATCGGTTCGTCCGGTTGAGCTCAATTTTCGAACCAAGGAGGAGATGGAGGCTAAAGGGAAAAAGTGGTGGACTGGCGATGTTCCTGGAGTAAGTGTCTTTTGGAAGAAGGATGGAGAGATCTACCACACTTACTCGGCATTTGAGAGAGGTGCTGAGAAGGTCATGCCAACCCTGACACTCCTTGATATGACTCCTCTTGGTCGGCAGATTGGTCAGTATGGACCAGCAGAATTCAAGCTGAAACACGAGTATGACTGAGGAGTCGGCTTGAGGAGGAACATGTTACGTATTGTGGGTTGAAAGCTTGCAAATCGTCATTCATTTTGTCGTATCTTTCCTATGAGAGGATGACCGTGGAGCAAGAGTGGATGATTTATTCAGATTGAAACAAGCTTGGATAGATACGAAAAATTAAAGTTAAATGACATATTTCTTTATAATTCTCAGTGTATTCAGTATGGATGTTTTATTCAACTGCCTGAATGAACTTGCCGTTTAAATCTTTACAAAGAGAAGGGATCGGAATGTGACCAGCTAATCGTACACTAGTAAGACAAGAAAAAGCTGAACCCGTGACCTAGACCAATATCTTCAAGCCTAGACCAGGAAAACCATGTACCCATAAATTCAGACTCATTTATTTGCAACCGAGCAATCAACCCTGCTCGTGCATAATTTACCAGACGACAGGAAGCTTAGCAATTCCAACATCCTTGTGGAGAGGAGTGTACTGTAGCTCCTCAAGCGGAACCGCAACTTTGAGGTTTGGGAGCTTCTTGAAAAGTGTTGCTGATACTGGTTAGCTGTTGTTTTAACTGAAGAAGGGGCTGCTTACTAAAAACAGTGACGAGTTCGGTGGTTGCAAGAGGCTCCGCGATACAACGGTGGGGACCAAAACCGAAACCCAATGCATCATGAGCGCTAAGGTCTCGGTGAATATTGAAGGTGTCGGGATCGGGGAAAATTTCTTCGTCGCGGTTGGCGGATTGATTAGCGGCAATGATACCCTCGCCTGCTCGAATAAGCTAGATATGACTGGGTCAGTAATCTTGTGCTTCTAGAGTAGACTAGGTTTAGTACCTTTCCACCAAGTTCGATATCTTCCTTGGCGACTCGCTTCATTGCAAGGGAAGAGCCAGTGTGATAACGACAAAGCTCATCTACAAAATGAGGGACCAAGGATGGATCGGACTTGATCTCCTCCAGCTGACTGGGGTTCTGCATCAGAGTAACCACTCCCTAAAACCTGTTAGTGAATGCCGCTTAATTTAGGTGGATGGCTTGTCGCACCAAGGCAATCATGTTGACCATAGTAGCATTTCCTGCCACCAAAAGCAGGAAGGCTATTTGCACAGCATCAGACTTTTCGATATGTCCAGGCTTCAACTGCTCTACAACAAGCTTGCTGATCAAATCATCCTTGGGTTCTTCACTACGCTTGTCAACGAGACCTGCGAGGTAGTCGAGCAGCTCCCTTGGAATACGTTAGTGCTGCTTAAATAATCGTTATATGAGACGTACTGGTTAGCAGCGGCAGCCTCTTGTGCAGTCCCACTTCCGTTTGTGCGAATGGCGTTCTGATGAGTGAGATATTCCAAGTCGTCAAATGGCACACCAAGGATAGTGTAGATGATCTATATCAAATAGTGTTAGGGGTTTGAAGGTGATTTTGGTATTAAAAGGTATACGGACATAAGACGGAACTGGCAAGGCAAACTTCTCAATAAGATCGACAGGTTCGTCACAGCCTTTAGCTATCATGCTGTCCAAAAGATGATCGACGGTCTTTTGAATATATGGCTTCAAAGACTTGACATGATCTTTGACAAAGAGTGGCTCTACCATACCCCTGGAGAGTTGTGTTAGTAGATTTGCAAATGCGAATGCGAGAAAAATTGTACCTTTGGTTCATATGAGCCGGGGCGTCCATGTCGACAAAAGTTGGCTTATTCTTGGCGGCAGCCTTGCCGCCAGCACTCAGCTCGGGGAAACCGGGACGTGTTCTTTCCTGTTAAGAGTCAGTGTTGGCTATAGTAAAAATCATGGACCCAAATATGTACCTTAGAGAGCCTCTGATCGGTGGCGATTTTGCAGACATCGTCATACTTGACCGCGAGCCAGGCAAGACTGCCGTCAAAGAGTCTCACTCGGGAAACCGGCTCGGTCGCTCGAAGGCGCGCGTATTCTGCCGGTGGTTCGAGAGCGGAGGCCCGCTGGAAAGGGAAGTTGGGTACTTCTGGCTGAGCTCCCATATTGAATATGAATGAGGCGTTGAGGTGCTTAGAGTAGTTAGAGTGATGATTGAATGTGTTTGCGATGTGCCAGGTAGTAACAGCCGAGAGGAGACGGGCTTATTTATAAAATCATGATATTTACATGGATATAACAAGATGCACCAGCTATAGTCTGCTTCGTCACTCAAGAATGTTTCCTAATTTGGAAAAAGGCTGTCTAGTTCCCGGGTTTCCGTGAGAAGCGCATGCAGGATGCATACCCGATGGGCTGACCCCATTGCGCGGCAAGTCGGGCTCAGTAGCGCGGGCCAATTGATGCGCAAGAATTTGTCAACTCGCTTATGGCGTGGGTGGCCGTGGGTGGCATCGTGGCTTCCGCGCCATTCGGGGGCTTCGGCGATTCTGTGCGTTGAGGTAATCCTCACGCGGCTTTTGGCGTCTCCGCGGAAGTGCAGAATCATGTGAAAATTTGCCAGCGCAGTGTCGCCCTGTGCGCGCGCCCACGATCCACGCAAGGGCCCATGCGAGTGCGCTGACAAAGAGGACACTTACTAAATTAAGGTGAGTAGGGTGATGTGAGTCAAATAACTTGCGTGTCACCTGGCTGTGCTTCACCGACGCCTGTGAGGTGAGCAGGTCTGGAGCTTCAGCTCGGCCACGTTCCGGGAAAACCCGGGGCTTGTTTTGTCATATATTTATGCGAATGGGGAATTTATTCCTCACTGCAGATTGTATTTCCTGTTCTCCGAGGAGACGGTAACTGAAGGGGCGTCATTAAATAGGATTTTTGTGAGTTTCGCTAAGGGTTTTCGAAACGGCTTGCCTCGTTGCCCCATAAATCTGCTGGTCATGTCTGGGCAGGTGTTGGCCCATTTTGAGATCCATCTCGACTAATCAAACTACCTCAGGAATCCGCGGGTGCCGTGCATCATTCTATACTTCAACATTCCAGGGTAGTCATAGCCATATAAGTGGTAACCTTCCTCTTCCTGGTTGACTGTAGCAGCAAGATGTTATCTGGTTGTAAAGGAAATGTGGATGTGATGGTTGTTAGTGGTATTGATAAATAAATCATCCGTAGTTTTATGAAGCATTACACAATATATCCTTCTCTCAGTTTCCCTCCAAAGATCGAATGATAGGCATTTTACATATGTACAACGCCTGTAGTCTAAGTGCTCTTATTCAGATGCGAAGAAAGTGATTCTTTTACAACATCTCCGAAGCCTACCATGCAAATAGTTGCCCATGCCGCAACACCAATCCTAGGTACAACTCCGCGAAAGAAGCCCCCAAAGCCTGATGTTTGGAATATGTGCTTAGCAGTAGATGCCATTGTGACATTTGCTGGCCGCGACGGGTCCGCCTTGAGAGACTGCATCTCAACTCGCACGACCTTGACGCCATAATTAGTAATGAGACTAAAAGTATGATATTTCAAACAAACATACCTCGAATGGCTGGTTCCAACAACTTAGTGCACCTCCAAATGTAGACGCTAGAATCTTCTCACCAAGGCCAAGCCTTTCGGTTGACGACTTTCCTGTGACAGATCTGATCTGACCCTCGGCAAATCGTGAGATTCCGATTCGAGATGACCAGCCTGTAATTTGACGGAGAGCAACTGCGTTGACACCGCGGTTGACGCCTCTAATTCCTTTTGTTTTCACAATGTTGACAAACGTTTCCATTGTCCCAGGGACACGTGCTCCTGCTTTGGCCTCTTTTGTTCTTGTAACCTCAATAGTCTTCATGCAAGTTGTCATCCCTGAAATTTGTTTAGAAAATATTTTAGAAATAATGATAGAGGAGAACTACCCATGGTAAGATACGCTTGAGCGGCACCACCTGCTACTCCACCAAGGATGCCTGCAAGACTGTTTCCGACCTGGAAATACTTTTTGGAGTAGAACTCGACCTCTGTGGCTGTTAGAATCAAAATGGATCCTTTGGTAGATGCTTCGATCCAAGCCTAGGCACAAGGTTAGCCAGATGCTCTGAAATGTGTCATTCTCTTGTCAAGTCTGACCCATGGGATGAGGCCTTGATAAAACCCACGAAATCCACCGCGCATCCATGTTTTTCTTAATGCATCAGCAAGTGAATCTCCTCTATTAGCGGCGACCTATTTCAATATCAGCGCAAGAGACTTTGTTCCGAGCGCATCTTACTAACATGCGTTTTAACCACTTCCATAGGCTGTCCAAGTGTGGTAACTAGGTGATGTTAGATACTCTGTGCAAAAGTGCTATATGATACCCAGTCCATCGCAAGGCTGAGGATGTTACCTTGGAAAACATTCATGAATGCACCAACGGCCAAATTGCTCCATGGTGTTTTTCGTTTCTCGTACACTGCTGGTGGGACGGAAAACGTTGTTGCCGTGGCTGCTTCCATTTTGTTTGAGAATCAACACTGATTTAGGACACAATCTGAGAATCGAACTGCGATAGGATAATCCTTAGAAAGCTTGCATCCATCCTTAATATGCAAGCTCCCCCAGGTAATCGTACCTCAGAAACCCCTGATGTTAAGGGTGGCGTAGTTGCCGAAACATCGGATCGTTCCGACACCACATCCATCGGATACAGCCGAAAGCCACGACCAAGGTCCACCCACAACTAGAAAGAACCAACCGGAAGCCCGATAATAACAATTACAAAAGATATGAGTAACCTCACAGGAATAGCACCTGCGTTATCATTTCGAGTCTTGTTTAACTCATCATAAGAAATTACAATGGGGTTGAAACCTCATTTGCCGTTGACTTGGGCAAAGGCTTCGTGCCAGCATGTGCTAGGTCGACGAACTCTTGCAACAGCGAGCACCGCTACCTCTCGGGCGAAGCTGAGCCGATTTGAGCCGGATCATATCATTGATTACGCTGACCTTGTCAATAAAATTGAGCGGAGTCGCAAAATGTAAGATGACAAAGTCTGTAGGAGAGACATTACTAATTCTAGCTCAGACTCAATCGCCCGCTGTCATACGCAGAGAAGGTTCTTTTCTCATATGCAGATAATCTGGGCGAAGAACCATTCCAAAGAGGCCAGACACAGCTCAAGCTGAGGCCTCGTCGAATTGCTTGCCAAGATGCTACAGCACAAATGGCTCTGATCCAATTTATGTCTGCGGGGCTTGACTCGACGGCAGTTCCCACAACGATCCACTGCGATCACCTTATTGTGGGAAGAAATGGACAGGACAAAGACTTGCCAAATGCCCTCGCTGCTCACAGCGAAGTCTATGATTTCATGTCAAGCGCCGCTAAACGGTTCAACATGGGTTTTTGGAGACCCGGTGCAGGAATCATTCACCAGACGGTGCTTGAGAATTATGCTTTCCCAGGAGGTCTTATGGTCGGAACCGACTCCCATACTCCGAATGCTGGAGGAATGGGAATGATTGCCATCGGAGTCGGTGGTGCCGATGCTGTTGATGTGATGGCGGGGCTTCCCTTTGAGCTGACGGCCCCAAAAATTATTGGAGTTCGACTCACTGGTAAATTAACTGGGTGGGCAACTCCAAAGGGTAAGCATCCGCGATACCAGTCGAGCTTTGGCATTGTACTAACACTGTAAGACATTATTAACCATCTCGCTGGCATTCTCACCGTAAAAGGAGGAACTGGTTCCATTGTAGAGTTTTTCGGACCAGGTGTTGAGACTCTATCAGCCACCGGCATGGCAACCATTGCAAACATGGGAGGTATGTGTTTTGAAGGATCGTAACAGAAGATGAAACGACTAACATGGCCTCAAGCCGAGACTGGTGCAACGACGTCGGTCTTTCCGTTTTCAGAGGCTATGAGCCGATATTTGGAGGCTACAAATCGCTCTGACATTTCAGAAGCTGTCCGCTTCGCATCACACGAGCTTCGTGCCGACGCTGACGTCGAATATGACAGGGTGATCGAGATTGATCTTTCAAGCCTCGAACCCAGAATAAACGGACCCTTTACACCGGACCTTTCTACTCCACTATCAAAATTCGCCGATGCCGTCTCCCAGGAAGCTTGGCCGAGAAATCTCACCGCCGGGCTCATCGGATCTTGCACAAACTCATCCTTTGAGGATATGACGCGTGCAGCTGATCTGGCAAAACAGGCGTTAGATGCTGGGCTGACTCCGAAAATGCCACTGCTGGTATCTCCCGGAAGTGAAAAGACTAGGCAAACATTGGAAGAGAGCGGCGCCCTTGAGAAATTCGAGCAACTCCAAAGCACTTTACTTACGAATGCCTGTGGACCATGCTGCGGATCATGGGATCGACAAGACATGAAAAAGGTTAGCCGCTGTATTGCCGCTCCTCAAACCTCCATGCTAATTTGGCCTGCAGGGAACTGAAAACTCCATCATTACTACGTACAACCGCAACTTCACAGGCAGACTCGATGGAAACCCCTCAACAAACATTTTCCTTGCGTCTCCAGAAATTGTCATGGCAAAAATATTCTCCAATGACCTAGCCTTTGATCCAACAAAAGACAGCCTAAAGACACCCAGTGGTGAAGAATTTCGATTCAAGCCCCCGTCCGGGGACGCCCTTCCACCCAGAGGATATGCCGATGCTGATCACGTTTATTCTGGTCCCCCAACCACTGGCCGCGAGGGTGTCGAAATCCAGATCTCCGATACATCAGACAGACTCCAGCGCCTTGCCCCCTTTCCCCGCTGGTCCGGATCCGACCACGAAAACTGCGTCATCCTCATTAAAACAAAGGGTAAGTGCACCACCGACCACATTACGCCGGCCGGGCCATGGTTTCGATATAGAGGCCATTTAGAGAATATTTCCAATAATACCCTCATCGGTGCGGTGAATGCGGAAAACGGAAAGGTCAACACCGTGCGAAATTGGTGCACGGGCGAGGAAGGCGATGTTCCGGGAACGGCTAAAATGTACCGACAACTCTCGCAGCCTTGGGTAGTGATTGGGGACCATAATTACGGTGAGGGCTCCTCTCGAGAGCACGCTGCACTTCAGCCCAGATATTTAGGGTGTGTGGCAATCATTGCAAAGAGCTTTGCCAGGATTCATGAGACCAACTTGAAGAAGCAAGGTGTTTTGGCTTTAACGTTTATTCGAGATGAAGACTACGATAAGATAAAGTCGTCTGACCGCATTAGTATCGTTGATTTGAAGGATCTGGCTCCTGGCAAGAACGTCAAGGTCAAGGTCACCTCGACCACGGACGGGTCATCATGGGTTACGGAGGTTAGGCATACGATGACGCAGGAGCAAATCGAGTACTTCAAGGCTGGAAGTGCTTTGAATCTGATGGCTGATCGAAAGAGGAACCCAGAAGCTGTAATTTAGACTCATTAGGTATGTCTCAATAATTTTAGTAAACTTCACACTACCAGCCTAAAATAAGCCGAGAAACTGCGTTTGGCGTTTAAAAATATTCAGAAGTGATCACGAAGTTAAGGAGTATTGCTAATTATGAGATGGAGAGCGAGTTTCCAGTAGGGAGGAATCTATCAATGTTGGCAAAACAGGTATGGGAAATACAACTGAAGCATTATGAGAGAATAAACAACTATCTTTTGAGAACTGTTACGAACAATTTTAGCATCTTGTAACTTGCTTCATTGGAGTATATACTACTTTATACGTGTAAAAATAACTAAATTATTTTATTTCCAGTATATCTTGCCTTCCATGAGTCTTCTTGCTGTCCTAAACACGGTGGCAGCTTGTAGAGTTCCGCGGTCATCAAAGTCGGCACCAACAACCAGTTTACCACTTGCATGGTGGACTGTTGCCTCTGATCCTTCCAAAGAGCCACCTGGAAGGGACTCTGCAATGACGGTACCGGGTACCTTTGCAGCAGAGGCGGCAGCCAGCGCCACTGTAACAGGAATGGCCTTGTGCGGTTGTCCCACTGACATGGCTCTTATCACGACATTGTCTGCGGCCCCATCCTTCGGAGAGGACACGAATCCAATCTTGGGTACGCTTCCAGGAACATCATCTTCTGTCTTGGCAAGACCCATTCTTATAGCTGCCTGACGCCGGATTTTATCCAAGTCTGCGCACAAGGTAGGATGGTCTTCGATTTGTTGCGGTGTGAGTGTGCCGTCTACACCGAGGTCTGCCGCACGCACAAAGCAACAGGGGTTTCCGGCATCTATGCAAGTAGCGCGAACGCCCTCAATCTCTTCGGCCACGGCCCCGGTAGGGAATAGCTTCCCAGTACGGGAACCCGCTGGGTCGATAAAACGAAGCTGGATCTTAGCAGCTGTGCCAGCAACTCCATCAATATCAAAATCCCCGTATGCAGATGCCTCGCCGTCAACAACGGGAAAGTTGGCTTCAATGACCTTTTTTGTGTTGGTGTTATATATCCTCACGGTAGCGCTGTCAGCATCGGAGGGAACGGGGACCATCCCGGTGTCAACAGCGTATGGTCCCACAGCGGCCGACATGTTGCCACAGTTGCTGGATGGGTCCACGTTTGTGTTTTTTATCCCCAGCGAGATGAATGTGTAGTCCACATCGGCATCTGGACGCTCACTTTTGCCAACTATACACACTTTGGAGAGGCTTGAGATGCCGCCTCCCATCCCATCGAGTTGTCGCCCATATGGATCTGGGCTTCCAATGGCGCCGAGGAAGATTGTGTCCCATTTAGAGCGATCTGCTGGAAGGTCCTTGTCATTGAAGAAAATGGCTCTTGATGTGCCTCCTCGATAGTAGGCGGCTGGAAGGCTGTTTTGCTTGGTGCCAAGAAAGCGAGATGGTTGCGAGACACGTGCGCTAGAATTGAACGCTAAAGCGGACAAGCGGAATGCCCTGGGTCTGAGACCGGATCCCGCCGACAAGGGGCTGCGGAGAAGTCGTGCTTGAATCATCGTGTAATCTAAAGAATTGGGAGAGATCTCAACTGTTTAGCGACATGGACTTGATGAATCAGACATCACCAGCCAATATATGACATCGACTAGCGAACAATTCTGGGTGTTTGTGTATGCTGGGAAATTTTCGGAGTTTTGCCGAAGCGCTATCCCCCATTCGTACACGAATCTACTCTAGCCATGTAGGCAGGTTCCGATGGCCATCGGAGATATTCCGAAAACTGCCTCAGGTGACCACCTTGAAATGATGTGGCGTGGTTTTCTGCTCCAAAATTTTCGGTGTGGCAGACTGCTTAGCTTAGAATTGTTCATCCCTGTATTGTGGTATGATAGGGGTCATACCTCGGTGAACGCCTTGCTTCGTCAAGTTCATGCTTGACTAAACACCCATGGGTAATCTGGGGCAAGGGACGGAATGTTCGCGCATCAACGAATGAACGCTTCATTGTTCCCAGTTGTAATAACATGAGTGAAAGAAACACTATATGCTCTCCGAGACTTGTAGTCCATTTCCAAATTGACAAGATATGGCCTGGTGTTGTGCATGGGCTAGATTCTTCCTGCATTTGAATTTTGTCTGCGTCTTCAAACGACGCATTTGACCTGATTGGGATATGATTCTTTGTTTTATTCGGCGAGTCCCAAAGAAGGACTTTGGTCTTCGTCAATATTACAGATCGGAGGTTTCCGATAGGTTGGCTGTATTCCTAGGCAATCCCTGTCATCTCCAGGTGATTGGGGATACGCGGGTCTCCGTTTACAGCTCGTACCGCTACTCGCAATAAGGTCGGTTTGATCATCCGATTCAATCCCTGGAGTGTATGGATAAATACCTTTATTAGTTTTTAGATTGTTTGGGCTACGATAATCAGCCTTCCCGCAATTGAGTTGTGGAAGTTTAGTACATTAGAAGGAAGAAAGGGGAAAGCAAATGGCGTTCTTTATACCGTTCCACGAGATGAGCTGGCACTGTTTACCGGATTTCCCACGCTCAACCATCACAGCCCCGGATACACTCGGAATCATCACGTAAAAATTAATGCCAAAGACACAGATTCAAGACCTTGTTTCTACCACCGTAGGCACATTAGTCCTAATGTTAACTGATCCCCGTATCCATTTGGTCTTTCGCTTTTTAACCAAAGCTAGACGCCTTTCTTCCTGCTTATAAGAGGCTCATGATTTGAAACCGAATCTATTATTAACAGTACACGACTTAGCAGTTATTTGGGTACTGAATGGAAATTCTGGTTGAATGGAAACGACTGCTGTCAATCCTCGACGTCGCCCTGTGACATGATCGGTCGACATTACACCGTAGGGCCACGCAGGTGGATAGATATTGAATAGCTAGTAAGCTTAGGTATTATGCATACGTTTAAAATGGCCCCTGTATTCAGTGGATTGCGTGTGTGCTCTGGCTAAACGTGTACTTATGTGGGCCACCATGCAGAGAACATCATATCATCATTTTGTCCTGTGGCATGCGTAAGCTTTGCATCAACTGTTCAGAAATCATATTCACTAGGTATTAATAGAAGCCAAAGATTCATCGGATGCTCCGATGGATGCTTCCGACATAGCATGAGTCGGTGGCTTGGCTAAGCGGCGTTCGGCGCCAGTCCCGAGTCAAAGCTGAACTCTCTGGGGTCTGGGGAGACTAGCGGACTGCGGAGTAATGCGGGGTAAAGGAAGCACAAGAGTGTATTCCTTGGAGTATTTGATGGCCCATTTAAATTATTTAAACTATTTAACATCAGCAATGAGTCCACCAGGGACTTGGTATTCATCAGCACACCTCCTCTTTACTTGCATTGCCAAATATCTGAGACCGAGGGGACTCTCACATAAACGCCATGATGGACTCTATCAAACAATCTTCGTTGATGAAATATGTCAGGGGTGTTAAAAGTCTACCGGATGGAATCCTCAACTGGCGTCTATTCTTGACTGTGGTCACCTTTGCCCTATCCGGTTGCCCAAAAGGTACAGGATGATTTGATCTTCCTATTTTCACACAACTGCTAACGATAATGGCGAACAGGTTGGGACGAAGGCGCTGCGGCGGCCATTACACAACTCAAGTCATTCCGTGACGAATACCACCTCGATTCAGAGCTCGATGCTTCCACGATTTCCAATCTTGTCTCGTTTGTTAACATTGGCGCCGGAGTTGGAGCTTTTCTGTCATTTTTCCTCAATGACAGATTAGGGCGAATCTGGTCCATGAGAATATACCAATTCATCTACGCCATTGGCTCGCTGATCTCATGCTTTGCCTATGGACACCAAGGCGCCTTGTACGTTGGACGCATCGTCGCCGGTCTTGGAATCGGTGCTTGCACAGTCGTCGGCCCAATGGCTATCGCAGAAATGGCTCCAAAGACTGTACGAGGTCTTATGACCCTGTGGTTCAATGTTTGCATGCTTGCTGGGCAGGCTCTTGGCATCTTTTGCGTGTATGGCGTCTCTATCCATATCTCATCGACTCGCATGCTACAAAACCAGATTCCCTGGTTTGTTCAGACCTTTGTTCCCGCAATCGCCATTGCGTTGTCCTTTCTTGCCTGTGAGTCGCCTAGATGGCTGGTGATGAAGGGGCGGTCGGAAGAGGCACTTGCTGTCCTCGTGAAGCTGCGTGGCTTGCCAGAGAGCCACCCATACGTTCAGGAAGAGTATATCCAGGCGCTCTCGCACATTGAAAACGAGAGTAGTCAGTTTGGGGAGCAATCATTTGTCTCGGTTGTCAAGGAAACTTTCCTAGTCAAATCAAACCTCAGACGCGTCCAGCTCACCATCATTGCATACATCCTGGCACAATTCTCTGGGGCCAATTCCATCACAAATTATCTCCCCACAATTTTCGGCCTTGTCGGAGTCACTGGCACCGATGTCAAGGTCTATTCAAGCGGACTTTACGCGATCACCAAATTGGTTTTCTGCCTTTTAGCCTCGCTGGTCTTCGTTGATGTCCTCGGCAGAAGGAGATCATTGATGATTGGAATAACAATCCAGATGCTGTGCCACAGCTATCTATCAGGATACTTGAAGTATTTCATAAGCGATCCTGACTCGGTACCAAAAGGCGCGTCTGATGCGGCCATCGCCATCATTTATATCCATGCACTGGGTTGGGCAGTAGGCCTGTACACACTGCCATACCTATTTGGAGCTGAGCTATGGCCAAACCGAATTCGTTCTTTCGGAGGAGCTTTGTCACAGTGTTTCCACTGGCTATTCTACTTTGCTATCACGAAGGCGACCCCCAGTATCTTATCCTCTATGAAGGTATGGGGAGCGTTCTTGTTCTTTGTTGGTTGGTGCATAATTGCATTCTTCTATACACTGTTCTTTGTTCCTGAGACCAGTGGTCTCAGTCTGGATGATATGGATGCTATTTTCCAACGTCCCATGTATAAATTGCGACAACCTCTTCACAACAAATCGGAGGAGAGTGGAAATGAGGAGAATATTATGGAAGAGAAGATGGAGAAGGTGATCCATTCCGAGCACCAATAATCGGATACCTTTTTGCAGTATGCAGTAGTTACTAGTCCTATTATTATTCTAAGCTACAGAATGAATGAGAGAACCTAAAGGTTTGCACATATTGGAAGATTCTGCAGTTAATTTCATACAAGTGAGAATCATCGACTGCTGCTTTATCAAATCATAACCCGTCATAAAGCTGGTATAATGGTGGTATACTCCCAATTTTCTCTACCTGTTTTCTTACCTAATTTAGGAAGTGGATAAGCCGAGTACACAAGTTGGACTGGGAAGGTTATTTGTACGTATATGTAACGCTAAGAACAGATACAAATAGCCATCCATCTATGGTTTGAAAGGAAAATAAAAGTTTCGCTAAACGCTCATGAGACTGCAGTTAGAATCTAACTAAATTTGAGAGTTTACATGTTTTTTATTCATACACAGTTTTAGGCGTGTTAACCATCATATTTTTCCATGTTTCCTCATTTCCAATCCATTTCCTGAGGTTCGTGATGATTGTCTCATTGCACACTGACCTGAATTGTTCAATGTCTTCCAATCTCTTATTTTTGCGATCTTTTCCACTACCAGTATGTGGCCAATCACTTGCCCAGACCAACCTGTCTGGAATCTGGTTGGCCAATGTTTTGATGATGGGCTCCAAATCATCGTAGCCGCTTTCATCCCGACTTGAAGCGCGATATAATGCGGAGATCTTAACAATAACTTTGCCACACTTAGCCAAGGATATCAAGGATTGGAGCCCAGGTTGGTTCATGGGGTCTTTTGATTGGTCTCCTTGCAACTTTGACGGGCCCAGTAATCCCCCAATATGATCAGCAATGACTTGTACAGGAAGCTCATTGATAGTATCGTGCAATTCTGTCTGGGGTTAATTTGGAAACGATCGCTGTGGAGTATGCTATTAACTCACCATCCCATACACTGGCAGGGCAATAAAGCTGAAGCTTCCAGTTAGGCAAGCCTTTAACTGTATCTGCAGCCTGAAGAATGTTTGCCCTGAGCTTCTCGGTGTTGACAGCCCGCCCATCTGCTTGCACATTTAACCTAAGACCTCGAACACCCTGCTCATGCATAGCCCAAAGTTCATCTTGCTGGATTGCTTGGGTATCCACCACGGCGATTCCGCGAGCAGGTGTAAGGCCCTCTTCACGAAATTTCTGCAAACAATGTAGAAGAACTGTATTGTCCTTGTCATAAGGAGACGGTTGGACGAGCACAAAATGAAACGGACGAGGATCTCTTGTCAGCCTCGAGCCAAATGACATCAGCTCTTTTAGCGTAGCCTGGGCAGGAGTATATGACCGAGACTCCGCAAAAGGGCCTATCGTAGAATCGAATACATGGACATGAGAGTCCACAGCATCCTTTGGTAACGCCTGAAAGCGTTGGGGTGAGGGAGTTGTCGTGGCGGCGGCGGCACGTGACCTACGTTCAGGCTTAGCGCTGGCTCAACTTCATCCTCGGCTAGTGCCGATGGCGATATTTTCCAAACCTTGTGATTATCTGACCCATCGTGAATACTGGGCTTGGCTGTATTGTTGGCGAATGAGATTGATCTTCACGAAAAGCTGAGAGAATTTGACGGCCGGAGGGCTATTGAGACGAGGCACGAGGACTGTCCGCCTCTATACTTCGGCTGTTTTCGCGCTTCGGATGTATCCGAAACCCCGGCCTGCCAACACCAAATCTGAAATTGGTCGCCACCGACGATTCTGCCGTCCAAGAGGCTATAACATATGCCAATTGCTGGCCGGATCCATTCCGAAAGGTTGATTCATCCCCCATCTCCACTCTCAAATGCCCGGGACACCAAATCCCAAATCAGGAGGCTCCGTGGCAGCGGGCGATGCCGATGATGCATCTCCACTGCGGCCTCGGGCCACTCACCGTCGGGGCCTCAAACGCAGCTCTGCCGCCTGTCAGAGATGTCGCCGCCGCAAGCAAAAGGCAATACGACACTGGGATTCCAACAGACACAGCTGAATGACGAAGCTAATAACCAGCCTGTATCAATAGTGCGACGGAAATCTTCCGATATGCGGGCCCTGCTCCCTTGCTGGAGCACCATGCGTGCCATCCGATCGGCTCATTGTGCGGCTCGATCCCAACTGCGAATGTGACCAATTAAGGGCCCAAATTCAATCGCTAGAGGAGCAATTGGAAAGCCTGAGGGCACAGCAAAATGCGCAGGCTGCATCAGTGGATGAGATATTCAGCAATGTCTTGGATACACAGGATTTACAAGGCAATGATCCCAATCGCAACTCTCAGTTACTACCAGGCGCCTCCCACCAAGGACAGGCTCTTTCTCCTGGTACGGATATAGTCTATCCTGGGCGCATTTTGCTGCCCACCTTCCCGGGGACTGGAGCGGGTGATACTCCAAATAATAGCTTCTTGAGTAGCCCTTGGCATCTTTGGAATGGGCTGGCCGAGATCAGTTCTCCTGAGCAGGTATCTGACCCAGTAAATGTATCGCCCGACGAGTACGGCCCAGAGTTGGTCGAGGTTTTCTTCTCACGTCGCTGGCCCCAGTTCCCTGTGCTCCATCGACCTACATTCATGGAAACCCACTATCTACCCTTCATGAGGGGTGAAACTCATGACAAGCTGTCGTCATTTCAAGTCAACATGGTGTTTGCTATAGGCGCCTCTGAACAATCTCGAGCCAAAGGTCGGCCGCAACTGTCACATCATTACTTTTTCCATGCTGCCACACGAGACCTCGGTGAGATTATGGGCGCAAGCGATCTAGATTGTATTCAATGCCTACTTTTGCTCTGTATTTTTGGAAGCAACGAGCCCCAACTAATAAATCTGTGGTATACGGTTGGACTTGCTCTGCGTCTTGCCGTTGGAATCGATCTCCATCGCCATGAAACGGTGGCGAATAGGAGTCTACTTGACGCAGAAATGTGCAAGAGGCTTTTCTGGAGCGTTTACACCATGGACAGGAGTATCTCGATTGCAATGGGCCGGCCATTGGGCATCCAAGACTCTGACATTACAATGCCTCTTCCGTTATCAATATCTGATGAGAGGCTAGCCTGCCAAGAAGATGCTCCTTTTGCCAGTTTAAGCCCTGATGTCAAAGATCTATCTACCTTTCTACACGTCATAAATCTCCGCCAATTGAATGCAGACATCTACAAGGCCTTGCATTCAGCTGGCGATGCCAACATTGAGGGGGAAAGCCTTGAAGCAATTCGAGCGCATCACTATACCCGACTTAATGACTGGCTGTTTTCCGCACCAAGATATTTAGCCCCATCCTCGATGTACCAGATGACAGAGTGGTTTCAGATTGCCTATCACCAAGCTATCTTGAATCTATACAGGCCATCTCATGCATCTCCTGTGGCTACAATTGAAGCTATCCGGCTTTGCGCAGATTCATCCATTAGTCTCATCACTTGCTACAATGCTTTATATGCAAAGAACAAAGTTACGTACACTTTTGTAGCCCTCAACTCGCTATTCATGGCTGCTGTTACTATGCTCTTCAGCTTGCGTGCAAGCTCAACGCTCAGACAAGAACTCACAAAAGAGGTCATTGAGTCAAATATCCGGTCCTGCACCTCTCTGTTAAGGGACATATCCAATGGAAGGGCTGTTGGGGAGAGGAGCGCTCAAATAGTCACCAGACTTGGGAACGCAACTCTTGCCGTCTTTGATACGACACCTGCCCTGGGTAGTGAGGTGGACACCGAATTCATGTCCTGGTTCGGACTCAAGTGTCAGCACCCTCCACAACCAGGTGAACCCACACCAAGCATTGACATGCCATGGAACGATTTATTCGATCACGGATTTGACCTTGGCGGCGCCTTTTGCAGCGATTTGCTATTATAAGCATTTTAACCCATGATTAATACAAAAATAAACTTGATTTACTCAATAAAATATTATCTGGTATAGCTACTACCTCCATTTACTGGAATGACTTGGCCGGAAATAAATTTGGATGCATCGGACACCAAGAACTGAACGACAGGTGCCAGGTCCTGGTCACAATCCCCGAGTAAATCCCTGTCATTGCTCTTCAGTGGTATTTTAGAATCCATATCTTTGTTCCAAGCCTCCCTTTCCTTAGGGCCCAGAGTCCCTAAAAAGGCCTCAAACATCGGGGTCATTACCAGGGGAAGTAAGGCATTGGCTCTAATACCGTAGCGTCCCCATTCAAATGCCATGTTGCGGGTCAATGAATGAATCGCACCCTTTGAGGCACCATAGGCGGATATACCCGGTGCTGGATTCAAGCCTCCGTCGCTTCCAAAATTGATAATAGTGCCGCCACGATCTCTGAGATGCTTGAATGAAGCCTGCGCCAAATAAACGGTACCCTTGATGTTTACATCCAGAGTGAACGATAGGTCAGCCTCCGGCAGGTCTTCCAACGCATTTGGCCTATTGATGGCGGCACAACTAATGATCGAATCCAACCCTCCGAGTTTTCTCACAGACTCGTTTACCGTTGCGAAAACTCCATCCCTATTCGAGATGTCAATATTTTTGTAGAATATCGAGCCTCCTCCCATGAGAGTCTGCTGGGCAGTGTCTTGTGCTGGCTTGTTCAGGATGTCGAGGACAGCGACATTAGCACCGGCCCGAGCAAGGTGTTGGGATAAAGATGCACCAATACCACGAGCACCACCAGATAGAATAACCCGTTTCCCAGCGATACTGAAGACAGACATGTTCAGTATGAATAAATGAATCTCACGGATAGATGATAGTACGCTTGAGTCGAAAAGTCGAAGGAATTGTGAATTAGTTTGGGAGGGAGATCAGATCGTCTCTTCTTTGTTGGTATTAGAATAAAATGGGTTCGAAAATAATACTCAAAAGACTGCACATGTGCCTTTGATGACATCAATGTCTGCCCATTGGAGTTGGGGACACGCCGCTATTTATGCGTTATTATGTAGAGGCTATATTCTTCCTTTGTTTGGACTCAGAGGCGAGATCATGTGACCAGGAAACGCTAGCTAAGCAGAAGATCTTTGTGCCAAAATTCAGATGAACTGAGAAGTTGGAGAAATTGGGGATTCGATGTAGTGGCGGCGCCCTGTTAGTTCGTGTTGTTTCGCGCTGTCTCGGGCCCCATTAACAGTCCGCTGCACGGGCCGTCGGGGCTCGTTTTCGTATATTGCGACCACACACGTAGTTAGCGTCTTATCGAAACTAATATGATCGGCAGATGATGGTGTCTGGACTACAGAGCACAAGACCGCGGAGTTTTGGATCAAATGTGGAGCATAAAGACCCAACTTGGCAATCGTAACTTCGGATTTCATGAGCTTGCCAATAAAGGAGCAGAATTTGTTGCACAGCCCATGGTCAAACCAATTACTTGGACCATTCCCTGGTGCCTAACACGCAAGAACTTCCGGTGCCAAGCGATGGGACCCCAGTGACCTGTAAAAGCATAAACATATTTTCTGTTGGTTGGCGTCATGTGCAATGTATTCGTGGCACAGACACTTACATGATGTATGCTTCTTTAACAATTGAAATTGATATGACGAAAGCACATGGAGCGTGAGTGCTACCCGCTGCAGCACCATTTATATAAGAGGCATGAAGATTCCGACTGGTAGCTGACAATCACAGCAAGACGGCATAGCATGAAGCAAGCTGAACATGAATTTCTCTAAATCATTCATCGAAGCAGTTTTCTGGCTTAAACAAGCCTGGACCAACCATCCTTTGAAATTTGGTATCACTGGGATCGCCTTTCTAGTGAGTTGGAAACTCAGCATGCCCCCCTTTCTCTCCGCGTTCTAACCACGCCGTAGTTTCTTCTTGCACTCCTCGCCGTTGTTACCTATCGAATCCATTTCCATCCACTCTCCGTTTTCCCAGGACCAAAGCTTCTGGCTGCCACAAATCTGCCCGAGCAATGGAAAAGTCACATCTCAGGCACCTGGGTACGGGAAGCCGAACGACTACACCGCAAATATGGAAGAATTGTCAGGATTGGCCCCAACCGTCTAGCTCTAGATGGCAGTGTCGGATGGTCTCAAGTATATGGATTCCGCAAGGGCAATGCTGAGTTCCAAAAATACCCCAACTTCATCTTTCCTAGCGACCACACCAGCATCATTGGCGCAAGACAAGATGACCACCGTCGGCAAAGACGACAGTTGGGGCATGCCTTTAGTGACGCGGCTTTATCAGAGCAGGAAGGTATAATCACACAATACTTGGATCTGTTGATGGAGCAACTCACAAAAAGGGCCACAGCTGGAGAATCCATCAACGTTGTCAATTGGTTCAATTTCATGACTTTTGATATCATAGGCGATCTCACATTTGCAGATGCCTTTGGAAGCCTCAAAAATAACGACTACCACCCGTGGGTTCTCAACTTCTTCAATGGTGTCAAGGGCAACACGATGCGCCGCTTTATCGAGTTCTATCCCTTGCTAAAGCCTATTATCATCGCAATAATGGGAACTGGGAATATCACTGCTGATAGGGAGCAGAGAGAGATGTCGATGGCAAAGGCCCAATCGCGAATGGCTATGGGCGCGGAGCCTGCAAACGGAAGAAGGGATTTTATGACTTATATGATGAGGAAAACTCGAGATGGAAACATCGGCATGACAGAAGCTGAGATTCTCATCAACGCGCCACTTCTAGTTGGGGCTGGAAGCGAGACGACCGCCACCGCCCTCTCTGGCTTCTTTTTCTACCTGGGACGGAACTTCGAAGTCTACCGGTGCCTCGTTGAAGAGATTCGCACGTCATTCAACCGTGAAAGCGACATCAATATGAGAAGCTCAAGCCACCTCGCCTACTTGCATGCCTGTATTGAAGAAGCACTACGGGTTTATCCTCCCGCAGCCGAGACACCGCCACGAGTTTGCCCAGGGGCTGAGATAGAAGGTCACTATGTGCCTGCAGGGGTAAGTACAAACAGGGTTGTGGCCCTTTTATTTACTCGTAATTGACTTTTCTGCGATAGACTCTAGTCACGGTATATCAATGGGCGACATTTCGTAACCCTGAAAATTTCACCGACCCTGACGCTTTTTGCCCTGAACGGTGGCTTCCGTCATCGCACCCTCGCTATAACACAAAGTTTGCGAATGACAATAAGGCTGTATTTAAGCCATTTAGTTATGGATCGAGGGACTGCATCGGTAAAATTCTAGCTTACGCAGAGATGCGTGTTCTTATCTCCAGGATCCTGTACCGGTTTGACTTTGAGTTGGCACCGGGGCAATCGGATTGGCATGACACTCAGAAGAGTTTCATGATATGGGAAAAGGGACCTCTGAATGTCTTCTTAAAGAATCGATAGTCAGTGCGATTAGGAGCTATGTTTGCAAAAAACCAACGCACCATTGGAGGCTGAAGGAGCAGATAGGGATTGCTTAATGATTTAGTCGCTTAGTCTTGTTCCTCAGGATCACAAGAAAATTCTTTTTCAAGTCTCGTGCTCGAGAACAGCTTGGATTCTAACCATTTGTACAGAAAAGCTTGCGCTCGAGACCCAGTTCGTAAAAGCAAGGCCGTATAAATACATCCAACTAGAAGGCCGCCTCGTTGTAAATAGAAATTGAAACTGATTCTTTTTCCAAAGTAATCGATAAGGGAATATCACAGAAGCCAATAGTTTTTATCATGCCTCTCAAAAGTAGTATTTTAATTCATTTCTTCGGTTAATTAATTACTAAATATAATAACCACTTTCACTTCAGGCTTCAGCATCAGCGCTTCCTAACTCAAGCCATGCCTAAGCAAATGAAGTCCCTGAGCCGGCGCTAGGCGGCCACTCCCCTATCCTTTTTTATGGTTGCCAATGATGCAAAATAGCCTTTGTACAGGTTGCTGCTGTTGCGGCTGCATACCTCTGCCATGTTTTCATCTTGTGACTATCCGCATAATCGCAAGCACCCTTTATAACTAGACAAGGAAAGTTATCCCAGACTCCCGCGCCTTCCATTTCGAAGCCCAAAATCTTCTCCTCCTTTGAGATGTGATCTCTTTCCTCCCCGGACTTCATGACTAGATCTCCCGATGCAATTAGGCCGAAATGAACAGCAGGCGACGCAATACCTTGAGCAACGCGATCACGTGGTACCAGTTCTCCGTTGCAGCCACACTCTTGACACAGCATTTCCTTGTCTATGTGCCGATATTTAGACTGGAAAAGTTTGTCGTGTTGCGCACCTGGGTAGTTCGCCTTGAGTGCTGTATCGCTTTGTAGCTCGGACAGGTAACCATCCATCCTTTCTCGCATCAATCTCTGCGTGCGAATGCCCTTGAGCTTCGCTAAGAGCGCACGAACTTCGGCGTGGGGCCTGCCCAACGAATCTAAAATATCACCTTTTCGCTCAAAACCTTGGGGCAACTTCCTCCCAAAGTCGTACTGAACAATCCCGTCGCTGACAATAACATCGCCCAGGATAATCTCGTCTCCGCTCCCAGGTGCAAACGGTACCACACCACAGACTCCAGCAACAATCGCAAGTTTGATGTTTGGGAAGCTGCTACGGCAGTTGGCCGCGACAGCAGCAGCATTACCTTTACCCATACCAGGCATATAAGCCAGGACCACATTGTGACTACCGATCGAGCCCATTGAGTAGGCGTTGTGATCACCGTCGGACTTTCCATAGTCGACTACTTCGTTATCCCACTGATGGTCAAAGATAGCTTCAATCGCATCTGCTTCTAGTGTCAGGGCGCAGAATATCGCAACCTTGAAGTCAAACCGATTGACAGGGCGCATATGCTTGACAGGCTGGCCTTGTATGCCCTGGTGTTGAAAATTTTGTACAGAAGCAAACCCCATCGATAAGGCATGTGGTCCAACATGATGAGTCCCTTGTAGTAGGTATGGGCTTTCAATGTATTGAGTTGTGCTGCCCGTTGTTTGAAATGATCGGTTGGCCTCCCCCAACCGAATTATAACCCGTTCGTACAAAAAGCCTCTCGTGGGCGCTCGTAAGGGACCAGCATCAGAATTCGCTCCATGAGCCTCCAAGTTGGCAAACTCGATGCAATCCTGTACGGCATCGGTGAAAATATTCTTCTGGGCGTTGGCTTCCCAATTAGTTGACTTAAGCTCATTTAGATATTCCATCGCCAACGAATAACCCCAGCCAGGCTTCGGCGCCTGCTTATCCTGGATATGGCCCCGAAAGGGTCTACCGAGGCCGATTTCTAAAAGCATTATTGACAAGGCTTGAATCTGGGAAGATGCGTCGTTGGAAGATTTTAACTTGCTGAGTTCCAGGTTGTTTGTCCCGCTTTCAATGGTATCTGGGCGAAAGGAAAGGAAAGCTCTCAATGGTGGTTGCTCTGGGTCGGCCTGCACATCTTTCTCGAGCATTAGCCATATAGCACGGCTGTTCCATGTCCGGCCGATGAATTGCGAGCCGTAAAGCTGCCAAAAGGCCAAAGACACAGAATGAGCCAGAGCAAATTTGTCCCTCATAGTAAGAGCGTGCTTTTCAAGAATCTCTGCGAGGGGTAAGCCGTTGCCAGGAAATACGCGGTGCTTTAGAGCCTCGACACCAAATCGGGAAATATCGTCGTCCTCAACTTTCAGAGATATGCGACAGGAATCATATGGTCGCAAGGGCTTGGGCTTGGGTCTGTGAAATTCCCTTGAATCCTCCGGCCAGTCATCATCTTGCGGAGATTGAAGCACCAGTTCTGTACTTTGCTTACGTGCAACTGCTCGGGTCTCAATTTGGATGGGAATTTGCGGATTCAAGAGAGACTCTGGATGGCCCAGCGGTAATTCCCTGTCTGGAGGATTATCAGAAAATTACTAATGAGTGAAGGCTACCAGAAACATACCTGCGGGAGAATAGCCTGAGCGTGCTGGTCTCTCTAATGTTTTTTTAACTGGGATAACGGAAAGCAGCTCCTTTGCATATGCAGCAGCGGTTGCAGCTGCATATTTTTGCCAGGCTTTGTTCTTGTGTGAGTCTGAGTAGTCGCAGATTCCGCGGATGACCAGGCAAGAAAACTGATCTACTATTCCAGCTGCCTCCATCTCAAAACATAAGATATCCAGCTCTCGGGCTATCTCATCCCGTCTTTCAGCAGATTTCATTACTTGGTTTCCAGACGCAATTCTTCCGTAATGGAATTCAGGATCGTTATTGTCCCGTCGTGTTCGGTGTACCAATTGTGATAGATCACAGTTCTGGCAGTCATTGGCGGGGGAGTCTATATCGTGAGAGTATTGACTGAGAAACAGTTGGTCCGGTGAATCAGGACGAGCAAAGGATGCCAGCTTTGGCCAATCTTTAAGCATGTTGGAAATTATCAAAGGCACTTGGCTGGGTCCCAATTCATGAGTTGCTCGAAGGAATGAGAAAGCAGTCCTGAACGTTGGTTGAGGTTTTACTCCTTGGCTACGTGCCACTCCACCAAAATCGTACCCGATTACCTCAGTGCCAACTACAACATCCCCCAGTCGAATGTCAGCTTTCCCCGGTGCTCCTCCGCCAATGCCAACCAGGAGAAATTCCTCAATACCCGGGAAGCTTCTCCTCATGGTGGCTGCGACGGAGGTGGCATGATTTGTACTATAATAACCCATTGGAAGACAAGTGATGACCACATTGTGCCCGCTGATGTCTCCGAGAATATAGCTGTTCTGGTCGTTTGCATCCACGGGTAGTGCATAATCGTGCTGAGAGTCAAGCATGGACCTTGCCGCAACCAACTCGATTGGGAGGGCGCAAATCCATCCAAGTTTGTATTCGGTGCGGTCCATCGCTTTCGATTGGTCATTCTGGCCCTTCCCAGTCATTTCGTCATGACGTTGAGCGTCACTTGTGAACCGAGAACGTTCTCCACCACGGAAATCCGCCATGCTGTGGTGGTGGTCGGCGTTACTTGTGCACTGTCCAACAAGAGTAAATTCTCAGTTGCAGTTGCATAGAGTGCACAATAAAAACAAATAAACACAATCCTAGTCGGATTTACTGTTGTGGGAGATAAAACCCGCGTCAAGCCTTGAAGCCCACAGCTGACGGATGCACCGCCACGTCATCCTGGGTCTTGCCAACTCCGCCTTGTCTCAGCCGAGCCACAGACAATATGTCATTTTCGCCCAAATTGTGGCACAATGAAAATTGGGGACCGGGAAAAGCGGTGCCCACTGCTTATTTCCGGTCCTTTGTGATCGACATTTGCCGACTTTTGTAGAATTAGCCTCTGTAGATGTATTGTTCCTGCGGTGGAGTTTATTGGTGGCAGAATAAGGCCTTGCAGATTGATTTGGTTGGCGCGGGCGGCTCACATTTTCCCAGGCTCCTCCGAGAACAGATCGCTAATTCAGCTTTCGTTAGAAAATGAATCTGCAAATAGGTGGATAATTAACAGTCCTATCCCTTTGCATTATGTTTTGAATCGAGTGCCTTGTTCCCTCTACTCCCGTTGCCTCCTTTTTGGCTACTTGTACTTGTCGCAAATTCTTCCGACAAGCTTGGTGTATCACCTGTAGAAATCATGGGCGGGTTGGCGTGACCCTCATTGAATGGAGAAAACAATCCATAAAGCAGGTAGTTAAAAATCCTACAAGTTGTAAGCTTACGAATAAGGATAAAATTTGGGTTCAAGGGCTTTATTAGCTCCATATTCAATAGGAGGAGGACCTTGAAAATGCCCTTTCCGCGTTTTTGACCCCAGTAGCATGAACAGCTGAATGAAGCCAACGTCGTGTGATTCGTCGGTCGTACACTTTAATTTCCAGCCAGGGGCATTTCCGGCATAACTCGCTCCGCTATCTCCTAAATCAGTCGTGAAATCCGACAAGACATCATTTCTTCATTGCAGGGACCAGGTCGAGCGTGTTTCAACTTGGGATCTGCAGAGCTCCCCATTTCACAATGCGCACCACAAAGTGGAGATACCGATTCCCGCGGTCGGGTTTATCCACCAACCACGACGCCTACCAAAACAAGTGTCGACCGAAAGTGTGCTCGAGTATGGATATATGACAGGCCAACACGCGTATATAAATTAAATTCCCATGGACATATGGGTGAAGAAAATATATGCATCGTACTATCGACACTTATAGCAAATATGAGATCGTTTGGCCTTCTTGTTCTGTCCAACGCAGCCCTAGCTGCCGACATTTACGTTTCTCCATCAGGCTCCGACAGCGGTGATGCTTCTATTACCTCACCTTTGAAGTCTATCCAGTCGGCAGTAGACCTCGCCTCCCCTGGCGACACCATCTACCTCCGCAGCGGCACATTTGCTCCAACAACGAACATCCAAATCAAGAAAAGCGGCACCGAGTCAAAGCCATACACCATCAAAGCCTACGAGAGCGAGAAGGTTATTATCGATGGAGAATCTCTTACCGGCACCCCTGCCGAAGTTGGAGGTTCATTGGCCAAGGCAGACCGCGGCATTCTCCATGTTGAGGGAGGCAACTACTGGAAGTTTTATGGGATCGAGTTGATCAACGGGCCTTATGGTGTATACCAACAAGACTCCTCAAATAACTACTACGAGCGCATCAGTACCCACGACAACTATGAAACCGGCTTCCAGATCCAGGGAAATAGCTCGAACAACCAGGTTCTCTACCTGGATTCCTATTTGAACCGCGACCCAAGAAAGAACGGCGAAAGTGCCGATGGTTTTGCCTGCAAAGAAGGTCAGGGCGAAGGCAATGTGCTCATTGGAGCTCGGTTATTCGAAAATGTCGACGATGGTTTGGACTTTTGGTAAGTCACATGTGCAAATTCCACAAATCAAATCTCACATGCCTGCAGGGAATTCAAGTCAGCTGTGACAGTCAAGGACACTCTGGCATGGGGAAATGGCTTCAACCGATGGGGTTTTAGTGACTTTGCTGGCGACGGCAATGGTTTCAAATTAGGAGGAGGCAACGAAGGCGATACTGGGCCTGCAAACCACATCATCACCAACTGCTTTGCTTTCAACAATGCTGCCAAGGGTTTCACTGACAACAGTCAGGAGGGCAGTTTCTCTCTGACCCGCAACACGGCGTGGAACAATGCAGATGTTGGGTTCAAGCTAGCCTCCAGTACCTCAGAGATAGAGGATAGCATCGCCGCATGCAACAAGGGCACAACGACATCCAGCTCTCAGGTCACTCTGGAGGGAGACCAGACAGCTACTGGCAACTCGTGGCAGGACGGCACAACTTGGAGCAACTCCAGCTTCATCAGCATCGATGTGAGCCTGGTGTCGCAGGATCGTGAATCAAGTGGGAAGATTCCTACGAGTGATTTCTTGCTTCCTAAGAGTGGCAAGGAAATTGGAGCCACGACACACTGGTAGATACTTTGCATGCGTGCATGTTGTCCAATTTGGGAAATCATGACTTTATATATTATTCTATGCAACATATTAAATTAAAGGCAAACTGTTTGTACGTAGAACCATTAGACATGCCACATCATTTCCAGTTCTAGGTAAAAACATTCATAGAATAGCCACGGTCTCGAAAGAAGACAGATGCTATATTATTGATTCCAATGATATTAAGTTGATGGTACAGTTTATTTCCTTACAAATCTTCTCCTTCAATTTACAAATTGTTTAAACATGGCTTCTTCTAATGTCTAATGTCGGGCGTCGTCGTCTGACGGGCAATCTCGCGGCCCGCCAATGAGTATTATCGTTGATCATGTCTCATGCAATCATCCAAGTCATTAGTTTCACCCACATACTTATCTATGCCATTAGCTTCATGACAAGTCTTTTAACGCAATTTCAATGTTAGTAGCTCCTCTCTGATGAGCCAGATCAGAAGCAAAAGTGTTCCAGGTCCAAACAAAAAGCCGACAACGGCTGCCGCAAACAAAGCTGGTTCAAGTCGAACTTTGCAGATGCCCACGGATTGAAAATCCCGAAAGCAGAGGGCGAGCCATAGAAATACCGCTGCAAATGCACAGATATAGTCATACTGTATGATGGTTCGCAGGGCGACATCCGCTGCTTCGGGCTTCTCAGTCAAGTATTTGGGCACAAACACCTCTCGCAATGAAAATGCCGATTCATAAACCGTGTACCACCATACAGCGATATTGATAGCAGCAAGAATGCCAACTATATTCCTGATGATGGGGATCTGGGTCCGTGGGGCGGGTTCTTGGGGCTCGTTTGTGGAATACGAGGCCGCCATTCTGGCGAATACAAACCAGCACAGGGATCCCCATACTGGGTACAATTGCCATATCCAGTTCCACCAGTGCCTAGCCTCGAGGCTTGGGTGGAGGAAGGAGGGGAAATGCGGGACATAATACGCCAGGATCAGCGTGGGAAGCACGGCAGCACAATGCGACCAGTTTGTTATGCGAAATTTGGCAGATGTGAGCTTCTCAGTAGGGGTAAACACGTATAAGAGGTAGAAGATGAGAGGGGCGAGGAAGCCGATGGGAATCAGCTGCCCAGTCATGAGCAGTAGGGCAGGGCTAGGGATGGAATCAGCAATCATCAAGATGGTGCAAAATAAGGTTATCTAGAGCGACTTACAACTGGAACAGTGTGGATCGGTTGGCTCCCCGCATGGACTCAAACAACAGAATGGCGTAGACTCCGGCAAACTCGGTCAAGAAGACGAGGGCCTGCCAATAGGCTCTCTGGTCTCCAAAAAACTGCAGCTGTCCAAAGGCGACGGTGATGGGTGCGAAGATGGTGTCGAGCAACGAGATGCCGTAAAACTCGGTGGCAACGCGTACCTGCACGCCGTTCCAATCAAACAGGGAGCCGGCCAAGATGCCCTCAATGAAAGGGGCCAAGGGCGGCGCCATTCCAAACACATGGCCCATCAGGGCTGAAAGGGCGAGGATCGGCAGCCCCAACAGGGCCCGCAGTAGGCGGCTCTCTTGGCCTGTTGACACGGACATGATTGAACCAGACAGACAGTCTTGCCAAAACTGGGTTCTGCTAAGTTCCAACGGGTCGTCTCCCTCATCCACTGTGCGACATTTGTTTTCAATCCGGCGGCCCGCGGCTTGGACCACTCGGCTAATTAGTCAGCTGTCTGCGCCTCATCTCGCTTAAGCAAGGGGAAACCTACCAGAAGGCATTTGTCAACAAACTATACAAAGGCATGATGTGGTGTTATGCTACGTTGAGCTCATTATTGGGGACTGGTGAAGCAGAATGAGTTGCAGTGGTGGAAGCAGCATACCCAAACGTGGGTTTTTAATTGTTCAAATAAACACCATCCTTCCTGTACTAGAAACATTAAACTACATGATAAACACCTGAGTCCAGAACAATCATCTTCTTCACAGCTTGCCATACGAGTGTCGCGCACCAACCTTGTACGCCACCGCATATCGGGGTGTCGAGAAAGTGATGGTACTGCCCCTGTGGATGAAGAAAGTATCCCCAGGCAACAGCTTGGCGGTATTTCCATTTTCATCTTGCAGATGCATCTCGCCTAAACAGAGTCTCGGGTCAGTAACAAGGGACTTTGAAACCACAGAAATAGCTTCACTTACCCTTCAGAACAACGCCAGTCTCGTCATAATCGTATTTGGGAGCGGGTTCGTTAACGTCCAGGCTCTCCAGAAGGAAAAAGGACCCAGTCAGGGGGTTGGCACTGTCCCTGGACTTGGTCGAGTACACATCATCTAAAGTCGGGTCAGAGCTGCGAAGGAGTTTGGTTTCGTCAAGTTTTGAGGATTGGTTACCAAAGAAAATATTGGCCGCGGCGCCCTCCAACTTGGGGATGCGGTAGAGTTTGCCTTCGTTTTTCCACTCGAACACCATGATGAGAACCTTGGAAGGATTTAAATTGAAGAATGTGTTTTAATAGAAGAAGTATATATCCTGACCAAAAATATTCCTAGAATAAATATACTCCGTGTGCTCTCCGCGATGGTATTTGTTTCGGTTTTCCTTGCGGTTTATATAACCAACGACCAAAGGCTTATTCGGCGTCTGTTTGGATGTTGGTGCGTCGGAAATTCCGAGTGTTTACCCTAGCGCACCCCAGCGTCATAATTTGAGAGGTTCAGTTGGGCAAATAAGCACTACTACGACTTATTTCTCTTCATTCAATTGGGTGGATTCGGCGGTTTCAGCGATAGGCAAAAGACTTGACCAGATTTGGCCAAAAAGACCGAGCTTGGGGTGCGTCCGTGAACAAATCTTCTCAATTCCGGGTTCCGAGCACGACCATTCCGACAGGGCGAATGCCTGCCCAGCTCGTTCTTTTTGCCTCTTTTAGTGACCGTCTTGCAACTGTTCCGATCACAAGCTAGATTGCGATACCTATTAATCAATCAAACAATCCCTCTGTAACACAGCCAAATACTCAAGCAACCCATATCTCTCAGCATATCTCTAGCCTGCGACCGAGCACCGTCTACAGCGCATGCATCGTGCGGGGATTTAGATTTCACTAAATTCTAGCATTACCACCTTGGCCATCTATCTTCGCTGATCCTCCTCGTATCTTCAATCTCATCTTCTTTCTTATACGCAGCATTACGACTCAGGTTGACTCTGGCCGGATCAAGACCACCAGTGCAACGGTGGTTTAAGGGGAATTGGGCTTCTCGGTTGTTCGCATCATTTTCCCTCCTCCAAAATAGCGTCCGGTTATAGCGTACCTTCACTGTAATCAACTAATGGATTACATAAGTGACATGGGACCCCGTGTGTCAATTGTGGGTCGCTTTTGCGTGAATCCTGCCACTCCTATCCACCAACCTCTAAGGAACATTGCCACTCCAAGCTAAAGCTTGCAACGCATTGTCCAAATGCTTGTCGACAGAATCTCTCAATGAATACGGCATACAACCAATTCCCTAATCGCCGACGAGTGATACAAGCATGCGTCAACTGTCGCATGCGCAAGACTCGTTGCGATGCTGCTCAGCCCAGGTGCGGGCTATGTACTTCGCAGAATGTCGACTGCGTATACAGAGATGCGAGACAACCAAAGATTGATTATAATACTCATGTACTTCTAGAAAGAATGCAGCTGCTCGAAGACCGCATTCTATCTTCTTCATCTCGAGCTTCCCAAGGAGTCGCGGCGGTTGTTACAGATCCCAGTAGAAATACGACGACGCTCACTGAGCCAGTTCAACCATCATCCGACAACTTGGCAGATCCCAATACAATATCCCAAGAGCCTGTCTTTGAAGTCCAGCTCCCCGTATCTCATACAGCCAACGCAAACCACGTCTTTTCGTGGAACCTAGTACAAGAGTTATTGTCAGAAACGAGCGAAGACCAGCAAACGTCTCATAAGCTCAGCGACGCAACAGAAGTCTTCTTCCAGCCATCACTCAGTAATTCTCAACTTCGAACTGAATTACGTCCTCCTCTTTCATGGAGATTGTTCGACGATACACAGTCATTTCAGACATCGCCAGGTGAAACTGTGAGGCAGCTACGGGAGTTGATTCACTCATACTTTACCGAGGTCAACATCTTTTTTCCTCTGTTACTGAAAAGCGACATCCTCGAAATTTTCGAATCAGTAGCAGCTGCAGAAGTACACGGACAAGATCAGACACGAATGGTAGAAATGCCACAGTATGGACTGCTTCTTGTGGTTCTTTGCTTGGCGCTCTTGAGTTCCAGTGGTAAAACAAATATTTCCATCAACGAAAATCGTGGAAATAAAAAATCAGTTCCCTTAAACGGACCACTTGAAAATCAAATATGGGGCAAAGCAAGGCTCGTGTTGGGGTACATCTCGACTGATATATCATTAGCGGCCGCGCAGAGCAGCATACTGGCAAGGTGAGTTACTTCCCTAGGTTTACAACCGTTACCTAACACTGTGTAGCATCTATATGGGAGCTTGCGGTCTGGTCGCAGAGGCATTTCACTGGGCTCATGCGGCAGCTGTCAAGTGTGAAAGCATGGCTCGACTATACTCGAAGCATGATACTATTCCGGATGCGTTCCGTCGCTTATACTGGATTTCCTTCATCTACGAGTGTGACTTTATCTCGGAAATCTCGATTGTCTCACCTTCTGGTATAGCGAGATATGAAAACAAAATCCCCTATCCAGCCTTCGCTGCCGAAAATGATCACGTTGCCCCTCAAGGACCAGAATGTTCCGAAGCGAACTCGACTCGAAGCCAGGAAGAACTGGTCGCTTTCCAGATAACCACAAACTCGGCAATCAGACGGTTTTTAAATACTGTCAACAGCGTTGTCTACGATGACAAGGAACAATTTCGCACGAGACGATCTAATTATGCATCTTGGCTGCTTAGGGTCTCGGAAGATCTCTGGTCACATCACTCGGCTATTTATCGTAACTTGCCCGAATTTCTCCTGACTAATTCGTCTCAAGATGTCACCATGGCGGGTGCTGATTCAAATTCACCTGCGAGCCTCCAGTCGCCAACGGCGCGCATCGAGGGATTAGCGGTCGGCAACAACCCGTGGAACATTCTCAGATTAAAAGGGCGCTACTACGCGGGCCAATACATTATCCACAGGCCGTTCATTGAGTTTGTGGTTCTTAACATTGACAACTTTGATTCCCATCCATGCAAAGAGGCAGTTCTAAAGCGGTCCAAATACTGCCTAGATGGGTGTATGGGCTTTATCAAAGTGTTTGACGTAGAGCCTGTGAATAGTTTGACCGGCTTGTTTGCAACTGGAATGGTGTAAGTTGAAAAAGCCCACGATTTCATGATGATAGCTGACAAGAGTCTCCATATGAAGCACTTTCACTATGACCATCATCTTGATGGTCGCGACAGTCTTTCCAACTTTTACTGAGCTATTACCTCGAGATGTGGAAGATGTTATCCTGATTGGAAAGAGGAATCTTTTTCGATTCAGCCAAAGCGTGACACAATTTGAATGGCACCTTAAAGTGCTGGAAGATCTCGATGTGGCCAGGCGAGCCAGAATAGAGAGCCGAGAGACACCATGAGAATTTATTAATACAAATCAGAAGGACCCCAAAATAGCTAGATTATAATCTTTGAACTTGGGCTCCATGGTGCTCAAACTTTTCAATGTCTCAAATACTATTGCTGTTAAGCTCCCAATATATTCATCTTATACAATGTCATAAATTTAAAGCTTTCTTCTCGTATCTATTTAGCGTCCTTAATGTCATACAATCATGCCACAGCAGACACAGCTTGGGGCTGTTGCTGTTGCTGTTGCTGCCGCTTCTTTAGTTCGGCTTTTTGCTTCTCCTCTGGCGACAGCTCAAAAGCGCCAACTCCTGACACAGATGCCTCTTTTGAGATTGGGCCATCACTAGATGTTTGCTCTGGCTCAATTACCTTGCCATTCAAGTGTTTGTCCCCTGTCTTCATGGGGGCGTACAGCTTCAATAGTTCGTTCAGTCTCTCCCTCTGCATGCAGTTCTCGTACTTCCAGCTTGCCGCAAGCTCATCCAGCTCCTCAAACGACTTATCCTTAAAGTAGTCGGCCCACTCAGGGATCATGTACTCGGCAAGCGTGATGCCACGAATGCCACGGAACACGTGCATGTGCATGCGCCATTGCCAAGGGTACTTCTTAGAGTACTGCGCTGGGATGTTGTCTTCGAACCATTGGTGCAATGGGCCGAAAAGGCCATCTTGGAGGTGTGCATCGTCATAAGCCCAGGAATCTACAGCAAGGTCACGCTTCTTCTTGATCATGGGTCCAAGCAGCTTCAGCCAAGCAGAATCTGGTGAGACGTAGGTCATGCCCATGACGTTGACGTCCTTGTACGCCCAAATTGACCAGGCTGGTGAGGTGTTAGCAAAGCTTAGGAACAGCAGTGTAAATGAACTTGCCAATGCTTTCTGAAGTATAGATGGCCATCTGCCTGTCGAGCATGTCGTATCGTTCTTCGTTTTGTATCTCCCAGTCCGAATTGTACTCTTTCCTTTCGTAAATAGGGCCAAATTCGCCTGCAGAGGTTAGCTTTGGACATCTGGATACAGCGGAGTAGCCTACCGTTCCAGATGGGCACATTGTGCTTCTTCATGAATTCGACCTTTCGGTCGTACATCCTTCGGATATAGTTCTCCTGTTCTTTTGTTCCCTGGAAGCGGCCGATTCGGTTGGGGAATCCAAAGCCGCAGTAATCGTGGATCGCGTATACGGAGTTCTCCCAGACTTTGTCAAATCCGGTAAAGTCCATGCTGAAGCTGCATTTAGATGCGTGTCAGCAATCAGTCTGAGTGTTTGAATTATGGAAGCGGGAGCCTTACGTGTTGCCTTCTAAGAAAAGAATGTGGTCGGGGTCGATATTCCTAATGGCTGGCACGATGCGGTCGTAGAAAGCCAACAGACGCGTCCATTCAGAGTCAGCGGGCTCATTCATGGGGTTATAACCAGCGACCCAAGGATTTCCCTTGTATCGTCGGGCAATGTGCTCCCAGAGATTGATGGCTCGATCTTGGAAGTGTTTGTGGTCCCAGAAGGCAGCGTATCCGGTAGGGTTATCTGAATGCCAATCTTGGTTTTGGCCGCCGGGCAGGGCGTGAAGATCGAGGATGGTGTAGATGCCATATTTGGCGCACTAAAAATTCCAAGTCAGCCACACCAGCTGGGGAGCCAAAAGCAGCGTGAAAAGCTTACAAGATTGATGACTCTGTCAACGTGCTTAAAACCTTCCTCCTTGATGACGAAAGGGTTCATGTCGTCTTCAAAGTGCCTGTAGTTGAGACATAGTCGCAAGCAGTTTAAGTTTAGAGAAGCAAGGAACTCGGCATCCTTCTCGCCAAAGAAATACTCGAGGAACTTGTCAAAGAAGAAGTCGTGCTTCTCTTGGCCGAGGACCTTCAACAGAGCTGCCCGAATTTGATGTTCGCGTCCAGGGAAGCCGTTCATGAAGTTTTCCATGAGCATCCACCCGCCCAGAGCAGTCTGATTCAGGGGTTAGACAAGAAGTCACGGCGTTTCATGCCAATCCATAACTTACACCACGCAAGAGAACTGCATCGCCGTTGGCGTCGACGATGCGCCCAGCATCAGTTCGCAAAATTCCAGTAGTCATGATGCCAAGGTGTAATTGGAGTTAGACCTTGAAGGTAGAATGCAGGGGCAGTGAAGACTGGCAGGAATTGGTGCGCATGAACGTTTCCTAAATACTCCATGACATGATCTGCCCAGAAGCGGTCCCACCCTTTGGCATCTCATGATCATCCTCATGACATTAGCGTGTTGGGGAAGTTGTGGATAATGTTCCTACATTCTTGCAGTCGAAGCGGTTCCGGCGTGGGTTGCCGAGGATAAGAGACAAACTGGCTAGGGCATCTCTCTTTCGGGGGAGGGATTTAGCTGCCCCTACACGATATGGAGGCACTTCGCTTCGAATCTCAGCCAATCACATGTCTTCGGGGCTAGGTTTTAGCTGCCCCTAGCCCTCAAGAGTGGACCATACCCCAAAGGGGGAGTGTTTTAGCTCCCCCGAGAGTCTATGATTGGCTCATCTCTCCAATTCTCTCCGCAAAACATATGAGCTCCCGACTTTGGTCTGACACTTGACCTGGCAAAGGCTTCATGAGTCGCCTCGAGAATTTGCTCTTCCCCGAACCGAAAGAGCAAGCTAGTTCCTTGGTGAATATGCGGGGTTCCCCCGCAAAGTCTGGCGACCCCGCAAAACCGGGTGCAACGCTATTGAAATGATGGGGTGAGTGACATGACACATTGGCTCACGTGGGCTAACCTGGTTCATCTTGACTTGGTATTTCGTCCAGGATTTACCAGCACCCTCCTTTTCGCATTGGCATCGTACAAAAAACATATAAAGCTGCAGCTCCATCTGGAGTGGATGATCATTTCTTGCTGATCATCCCAGCCCGCTCATCCTTGGTACCGAGTTCTACATCACCATCATCAGTTCTGTTTATTATGAACGTTATTCGGAATCGTCTGCCGGCGCCCAGGCAGGATCTCCTGGCCAAACAAGCTCGCAATCAGGAGACCGTAGATGTCACGCACCAGCCTTCACGAATCTCCGAACTCTCCAAAGACTCCCTGAGTTGGTATCAATCATCAGCTCGTCGACGACTCTATTTTCTTCTCTTTCCAGCATGTGTTGTCTCATACGCAACATCTGGGTACGGCGATCCTGTCTATAAAGTAACCTTAAGGGGTTTCAGACCACACCAAAGAAGACATCTCTTGGCTAACACGTCGAAAGTTATGATGGCTCGATGATGAACTCGCTTCAAACTGTGTCCTATTGGGATGATTTCTTCGACAATCCTCGAGGATCTCAACTCGGACTCATGAGCGCCATCATGGCCCTTGGCAGCATCTGTTCGACGCCCATTGCGCCTTGGGTCGCCGACCGATTTGGGCGACGATGGGGAATCACTGTTGGAAGCATCATTATGATTGCTGGAGCCATCATCCAGTGCGAGAGTACCAACTATGCCATGTTTGTCATCAGTCGATTCATCCTCGGATTCGGACTCTCGTTTGCTACTACTGCGTCTCCGAGCATGGTTAGTGAGCTTGCGCACCCTAAGGACCGTGTCACTATCACATCCATCTGCAATACTTGGTAAGAGACTCTTGGTACTGGCCCCAAACTCTACTAACATATTCCAGTTGGTTTCTAGGCTCAATCGCTGCCGCATGGATCACCTACGGCACTCGTACCATCCCAAGCACTTGGTCCTGGCGAATTCCTTCTCTACTCCAGATGGCTCCCAGTCTTGTTCAGATCTCGACCATTTGGTTCCTACCCGAGTCCCCACGATGGCTCATCTCGAACGACCGCGGCGAAGAAGCTCTCGAGGCCCTTACACGGTACCATGGAGAGGGTGTCAAGACTGAGCTGGTCGAGTTGGAATACGAAGAGATTCGAGCGGCCATTGAACAAGAAAAGCGTGAGTCGCCTGCCAACTCGTCTATCGTAAATATTAAGCCCTTACTGACGACGAACAGTCTCTGGCGCCACCAGTTGGAAATCCATGATTAGTACCAAGGGCAACCGCTACCGAATGTTCCTCGTCATCTGTATGGGTCTGATGTCTCAATGGTCCGGCAATGGCCTAATTTCTTACTGTAAGTTGACTTTGCTAGTATCAAGTCCGGGAAGCGGTGGCTGATGCTTTGACTGAATAGATCTATCTCGAGTTATGGATACGGTCGGAATCAAGGATAAGAAGACTCAGGCTCTTGTCAACGGCCTCATCAACATCTGGAACTGGGCCATCGCCCTCACCAGCGCTTTTTTCGTCGAACGTGTCGGTCGCCGTCCTCTCTTCCGAATCTCTACAATCGGCATGCTCCTCGTCTTTACAGGATGGACTATTGCCTCAGCTCGCTTTGCCGACACAGAAGCCAAGTCTGCAGGCGTTGCTGTCATGGCACTCATTTTCGTCTATGAGATCTTCTACTGCGTAGCATTCTCGCCTCTCCCCGTCGCCTACTCTGTCGAAGTGCTTCCATACTCAATCCGTGCCAAGGGAATGGGCATTTACGTACTCTCGACAAAATACGCTGTCTTTGTCAACCAGTATGTCAACCCAGTTGGCTTGGATAACATTGGATGGAAATATTACATTGTCTACGTTGCGGTGTTAATCGTAGAGAGTTTTATCGCCTATGGTTGGTTCTTGGAAACCAAGGGCAAGGCCTTGGAAGAGATTGCTGTCATCTTTGATGGAGAGGCTGCAGATGTCACCGGCGATGATACCACCAAGTCAAAGGTCTTCAGCAATGACATGCCAACGACAGTCCAGCATGAAGATGTTGACAAGAAGGTCTAGTTTAGGTCGCTGCTACTTCCACAAGTCAGTTGTGACTATCTGTACAAATGATGTGGATCTAATGGGAGGTTGAATAGCTACAGGAAGGTCGTCAAATAATACAAAAACATTCAATGTTCATTAAAATCCCATATAGTTACACCGAGAGATGTAAAATCAGGCCTTTCTTGCATAGCCTTGACTGTAAAGTCCTCGATTTGTATGCCTCATACTCCCATATGAGGAAGACGGCTTTAAACGTACCCGCTTCTATTGGTCCGCCGAGTCCTTTTGTTTGTCATGTCGTCCAAATACTTCCCACACTTTTAGAAACCTGCGGTTGCTTTCCTCAGTCACGGTTTATTCTGGACACTTGGCTTATTTTCTTTCCACTTTTTGTCGAATTTGTGCTAAACAGATGGCTAGCCATCGCACCTGGCTAAGCTGCGCATCACCGGTTCCACATAGCTCTCCTGCATCTTCGTTTTCGTAAATAAATAATTCATAAGATCAATCACTAGGGTTTTCTTTCAGTCGTTTTCATAAAGAACTACAACTTTCTGTGTCAAAAAAGAGTAGTTCTAGATGTCAACCACTAAAATTCGACACCTTAATCCTGATATCACCAATCTCAATAAAAGCCCAAGGCTCATCCACTTCAGGCTCCTGCGAATACGCTCCCTCACCAGCATCTTTATTTTTCTCTTCGTCTTGTTTCACTCTTGATTCATATTCACCTAGAAGTTCGCGCACGGCTCGCCTTGAGATTCTGACCCGGGTTGTGTGAATTATTTCAAACGCAGTAGCGTGGTCATGCCTTGGTGTCGGACGCACCCTCTTGAACTGGGTGGCGTTCTTCACTGAGATATACTGACGGTCCTCTTTTTTCCGTTTGTCTTTCGCAGCCTCTGCAGCATCGGGAATGGGAGAAGGCGCCAAAGTGGGGATAGCGGGAGGAGCAGAAGTGGAACCGGCAGGGGCAGCGGGTATGGCAGCGGTGACAGCAGCAATGTGAGGCGCCTTTGAAGAAGGCAGTGGTTTTCCAGCTTTTAGTAGGGATATGTATTTCTTGGTAAGGGGCACAGCAGCGCCGTGGAAGTGAGCTATCTCATTAATAGTCGGTTGACGGGTGGGTGCGTGTGACAGATTTGCCCGACAGGTAGGCGCGAGCAGCCGCAGCAGCAGAAGCTCTCGATTTATCAAGTGACGGGCTCATTTTGAAACTAAAAAAATATTCCAGTTCACAAGGTAGAATGTAATTGACTGGGCTCCAACAATTAGGTCACCATATACTTGCGATGCTTCCTTTGGCGGCGGGGCAACCTCAGTCTTCGGAACATCTTTTACCCATTGAAGATGACTTACCCTACAATTCTTGACATGAACTACGAAATTTAAATGGGCAGGCCAGAACAGGGCAAATCTTGACTTAAAATTTATAAATGGAATGCGATTGTTTGCATTTCCATTTATTTTAGTCTTCAATGTCATGATCGTTTGCGTGAAACTGTATCTCAGCATAGATTTGTACTGCGCACCCTGAAAACTTTCAAAGAAGCCTGTTCAAAACAGCCTCTTTTGCTATGACATAACAATGAAAAGATTTCTACTAAACCATCATTATGAAGACTTTACGAAACACTAGTAGACAGAGCGTACCGTATCGTTAATATTCTCGCAGAGATGAAGAAGATCAAAGCAAGACAGGACCTTTACTAACATCCTATCAAGTCGACATGTACGGCGTGATATTTAATATTGATCACTTATCAAACAGTACTCCTAGTTCATATTAATTCACGACAATCACCAACCGGCGAAGCATACGCCTACACCTAATCCTGCGCGGACAGACTTTTATGAAACATAATGAAAATGATATTAAGGCCCAATCTATGCGCAGATTCTATGTCTATCTATAATTTTAAATTACCATTCCAATGAGTAGGGATATCTTTCCATGCAATGCAAAATATTTAAGGAGAAATTTGGTACATTAGAACTTCGCTCCGACCTTCCAGCCCATGCGGTGCACTCTGGCAGCCAGAATGAAGGTGGTTCCAACAAAGCAGAAAATTCCAGCGAAGATCTTAATACCTCGCAGACCGTCAGGGCGATCGATGATGGCACCGTTGATGGGGTTGGTGGTCAGGCCACCGATGGAGGAAGTGAAGAAGACGATACCCGTGCGGAAACCAATCTCCTTGATTGGGGAAATCTGGGCAGTGAGAGGAGCAATGAGAGAGACGTATGCACCAGAGCAGAATCCAAAGAGAGCCGCAAAGGCGATGAGTCCAGCAGTGCTGCTGTCAGGGATCCAGAGGCCGAGAATCCAGACAACAGTAAGATAGCAGACCACAATAAAGATGTTGTACTTTCCGATCTTGTCGCCCATGATACCGGAGAAAATACGTCCGAACAGACTACCAGCGTTGAGAATGGGGATGAGATACTCGACAAGCTTGGAATCCATGCCGGCCTGAAGGGCCTGGACAGGCAGGTAGTTGATAGGAACGTAGATGCCATAAGTGAAGGCGAAGAAACCGAGGAGGACAAGGACGAACTCGGTCTCGCGGAAGGGCTGGAGGAGCTGTGCCTTGGTCACAGGCTGAGGCTGAGGGGGGTGGCGAGCGCGGACGGTCAAGTTGGCGATAATAAGGAGACCAAGGATGAGGAAGGCGCAAATTCGCATGGCCCATGGGAAGCCGTACTTGTTGATGAGACGGTTGACCATGATGGGGAAGATGACACCACCAAGACTGGAGCCAGTGGCGAGCAGACCAAAGGCAGCACCGCGCTTCTTGTCGAACCAACCATGGATAGTGCTAAGGGCTTTGAGGCGTTAGCTAAGTATATGGGTACATTGGAACAGTGTAACTTACCAGGCTGGAAGATGGCGGACACACCGAGGGCCGAGCAGACACCCTGGGCGAGGAGAATCTGATAATACTCGGTGCCAAGCGAGGCCATCATGAGGCCGAAAACGTGGAAGAAGGTACCCACAAGAATCAGTTGGCGGGGACCGTACTTATCATAGATGATACCGATAACAGGACCCTTGGCAAGTTAGCTTGGGTTCGGTGGTTGATTCAAGCTTCGCAATGGAGAGCAGGGAACATCCCCGCACTGCTTGAACCAGAGGATTCTAGGTTTCGACTCACCATTGCCATCATGAAGAAAATCTGTAATGAGGGGATCCAAGAGATGGTACTGGCAGAGTACTGCTTCAGTAGAGTGTTTTGGTAGTACTCCTGGAAGGAACCAACACCTTGTCCAAGTTAGCGTCATCTGGCTTGGGTGCAACGACCAATGAAATGAACCACTCACTGTTGATCCAACCAAAAGAGCAAAACGAAGTGCACCAGGCTCCGAGAACTACAAGCCACGCCGTTACGCCACCGTCAGGCGCATCGCTTGTCCAGGCCGCGGTGGGGGGGATCGCTGCTTCCTCATCGGGTCTACCCAGGGACGACTTCTCGCTGAAGTCTGGGGTTCCATCCTGGCCTGGCTGTTGGAGGGTGATTCCCGTCATCTGGGAGTTGGCCGATGAATCTAACTTCTCTTGCTTCGACATTGTGGTTGCTGCGGGGTCCCAAGTCGTTGTGAGTTGAGTGAGTGTTGAATGATGTTGTGTGTTGATGTGTTGATGTGTTGTAATGAACAAGGCAGGGGATTATTGAGGTGGAATCCGGTTCAACTATATGCAATTTGAGATCGCACTGCCTGTTGGATGAACCGATGGTGATTACGAATTTCGTTCAAGGAGATGGGCCGATGTCCGAATAGTCTCGGTGCTTTGAGAACGGATAAGCAACCAGCGCACTCGGCTCCGAAGAGGGATTGGATGTCGTTTTGATCAAAAAGTACCCGAAAGGGGCGAGAGAACCATACTTATTGCGACTTCGGGCCTAAGAGAACCAATGTTTTTTTTCGCTACCAGGGGTGGGAGTCAGGCTCCTTTTCGGCTTCGGCGCCGCAACAGGGGCCGGCGCCGAAAGTCCATCTGAGGCCAGACAAAATATCCACAGTGGAGCAGCAATTGCTCTGAAATCTTACGTACATAGCCGTGGGCTAAATCAGATTATCAATCAGCTGAGGAGAATCCTCTGCGCAGCGGATAATTAAAACGCTCCTGAGGCTTTGGGATTCGCCAAGCCTAAATGTCGACCCGATCTATCCATACGAAAGGGCTGCATGCTGGGCTGCATGGACGGACGAAACGTCGATCAACCGAGTTGGAGGTGCAAACAAGTCACGGGAATAACAGGGGGGAATCATTGGGTGACATCGTGCGCCGCCACAAGTTCAAGAATTGACCGTGCCGATTCAATATGCCGAACCTGTCTTCTAAATGCCCGATGTGAACTGGTTTGAAGCTTAATTGCTTGTGACTCAAAATGTTAGGCTTAAGAGCAAGCATTTACCCTCTACTCGATCAGCACGATCCGAAAAGCTTGTCGCAGGGCTGGCCCAGCGCTTGTCCAAGTGCATGATTAGCGCAAAATGGCCTGGTCAAATGCCGATGACGAGATTGCAGTCCTTGCACGTGGTGTGGACACCCACCCCGGGCTGATTGCAAAGGCCGAGACGCGAAACTGGCGTCGTTCGGTCTGTTCGGCTCGCCCCATATACAGCGGCCGAAGCCGACGTCTTGGACTTCATTCAATTGCACCCCCATCTGCACGGCACCGAAGACGACCGAGAGATCCCCCCCTTGCCCTCTGCTGCCAACACAAACAGCCACGCCATGTCTGACCAATCACACTCGCCGCCGCCTGCGTCTCGGCGGGTGGAGCGATCTTGCGTGATGTGCCATCGTCGCAAGGTGCGCTGCAACAAACAATCGCCATGCGCGCAGTGCGCCCGGGGTGGCTACTCGTGTGTCTATCCCCAGATCGGGCCGCCGACACGTCGCGTGCGCAAGACGACCATTACGGACGTTGCGAGCAGGATCACGGAGCTGGAGAAGACACTGATCGCCGTGTCTCGGGACCACGAGGTGCGGGTAGATTTCCGGACGCGGCCGAGCACGGCGTCGCCCTCGTTCCCGCCACAGCAGTCGACGCCAAGCACGGATGGAGGGGACGGCGAGCGACATGTCAACCAGGGCGAGGAGGTCTTGCTCAAGAAGGGCACCTCGAGCCAGTATTTCAATGAGTCGCTGCTGTCTCGCGTCATTGAGCATGTGCGTTGCATCTTGCCACTGCCAAAATCATTTTTTTTATTAACAGAAATGTAGGAGCAAGATGTTCGATCAGCACTCTCTACCCCAAAAAGCCACGGCGCACAACCTCCTCATTCATCTCCCTTCAGTGCAATGGGCATTCTGTCCAGCAAGCGTCTTGATGACCCTCTAATCAACTATCTGCCCTCAAAAGCCACTGCGCTCAGGCTATGGGGCATCTATGTTGATTCTATTGACCCCTGCTCGAAAATCCTGCACATCCCCACCGATGAAATCAAAGTCTATACTGTAATCGATAAGCCGCATGAGGCGTCGACTGAGATGTTGGCGCTCTGCTTTTCGATATACTATGCCGCGACGATTGCTTCTGACTCGTCGGAGGCGTCAGGTCTAACAAAGGATGAAATGTATGAACAGCTTCTTCGATACAAGAACGGCTTGGAGCAAGCATTCGCCTACAGTGAATTTCTCGAGAACCCAACCGTTGTGCTACTACAGAGTCTAGTCATTTATCTGGTTTGTATTCCACCCATATATTAAGAGCAAATGCTGACTGGTAAATCACAGGTAGCCCTGAGGGTCCACAACACTGGCCGTGGGATTTGGACATTAAATGGACTCGCAATCCGATCAGCGCAGTCTATTGGATTGCACAGAGATGGCAGGATGCTGAATCTGTCGCCGTTTGAATCAGAAGTGCGGCGTCGTCTCTGGTGGCGCTTGCTATCGCTCGACGGGCGAGCAGCGGAGGACTACGGCTTGCAAAACATTTCCGACCATCATTTGGTTTGTGGAGTTGATCTCCCACTAAATGTAGAAGACGTCGACATCTACCCGGAGATGAAAGAATTGCCGGCCCCTCGTCCTGGCTATACCCGAATGACATTGGTCCTGGTGAATATTGAAGTGGCCAGAGCCTGGAGTCAGCTTCTACATGTTGCCTCACCGACGGGCGCTTTGCGGGAGCCTTTTCGTTCTCGAGTCGCCAAGGAGGCCACTGATAAGATGACCGAATTAATATCACGATGCAACACAATCGTCCCACAACAACGCCTCACCTCCCGCGTCTCAAATTTCATTCTTCGAAAGCTTGAGCTTGTGTCTCGGCAAAGAGATATTATGAACGACCCGAACGAGCATGAATCACTGGCAAAGGAGGAAAACTTCCTCGAAGCAGTCTATATCCTCGATGAAGCCGACAGCCTCTGGTGCGATGAGCTTCTCAGACCGTTCCGGTGGACCATGCATGCGTACCGCCAGTTTCAGATGATGCTGTACATTTTGTGGTACATCTGCGTTCGACCTAACGATCCCAATTCTAGCAGAGGCTTGGAATCTGTCGAATCCCACCTTAAAAATGGTCGCAAATTTGATGAATCCTTTTCTCACGAGCCGAAATGGATGATTATCATGGCGCTCAAGGAAAAAGCAACATCCAGCATCGCGGCCGTGAAGAACGCCAGTAATCCAGAATCCCAGGATATCCCCTCGTCATTGGGTGAAGGGGATGAGATGGCCATCTGGAGACCTAACGCCGAGGGAAACGGCGACCAAGACCCCAATGCTCCAGGAATCTTGGATTGGAGAACTCTTTTGGAAGATTTCCAGTTCGATGCAAATAACATGATGATTTACCGGTGACCAGGAGTTATATGTTCATTATGATTCATGATAATAGCTATGTACATTAGAACACAATGACCCGTATTTACACCCTCAAAAGATACCACTCCATTTCCGAAATTGTTTTACATATGTGCACTGATCTATGCCCGTCATTTCAATAGCTACAGAAAAGAAGTTGGATACAGAATCGGTGGCTGCAAGCCTCAAGCTAATTGTCAGAAGGTAAAGTAATCATAGTCTTTCAGAATATCTCCGAGCTCTGGGAATTGCAGAATCGGAAAGTCGTCATCGAGAAATTGATGGTCCTCGGCCATGTCTAGACTTGAACACATGGCCGTATCAAGATCTAGATTGGTTGAGCCATGGCCAGTCGATGGATATGGTGATTGGTTTAGCCCGTGCTGCGATCTCGTCCTCGGTGTTGTTCCTGGTTTATCCAGGTCTGGGTATGTCGAATTTGCAACTTCAGGCCTGGCCGGGGCGTTCCCTGAGGCATGCATTTCTCTCTCCAACGTTTCTCTGGATGAATTGCTTCTGAGGCTTGTCGATGCCTGCGCCGGACTTGAGGCATATGGAATTCCGGGGTGGGTTTGAGTAACAATTCGGGAGTTGACCGGATTTCCTTCTGTCTGACCCATGGAACTATTGGTGTAGCCATCTCGGCCTAGCACCACTGCCATTTCCGGTCCTGGCTGTGATTCCACTCCCCTTGTCCCCTGGCCTTGTGATTGGATATTTTTTACCACCTCTCGAATTCCTTGCAACTTATTTCCCAGCCTTCGTGCTATGGGGGACTGCGTCGACAACTGTTGCACAAGGTCAATTGCTCCAACAACCTCGTTGAGATAGGACATCTTCTGTGAAGCTCCTTCTGAACACATCACCAACAAGAGTGACGACAATGCCGTTTCTAGAAAGTGGTTGAAGGTTTTCTGTTGGGCATAGTAGATGCTGGTCTCCCTGGCCAAACCGAGAAGTATTTGAAGAGTCTCTTGTGCAATCTCCACCATGATGTTGGCGCTGGAAGGGCTGAGGTTGCTTCTCTCAGCTTGCACTGCCAGCTTTCTGTATATCACCGTTCTCATCTGGTTTGCTCTGAGGTGAAGAATGAGACGCAGCTTGTATTCTCCACGGGTCTCCTTGCTTTCATCAAACCTATCCGCAACACCTCCAAACTGAAGTCTCTGAGGGAGGTTCAACTTCCAATGTATCACTCTGAAATTCAAAAAATCCCGCGTCGATTCTGATATAGAATGTTGGGACATGGTTGGTTCAAGAACGGTCTTTTTGACCTCTGAGGCGATGTTACAATATGCGACCATATGCTTCAAGTATGCACTTGATAATGTGTCATCCTAGTTCTTGTTAGAAGATACCCAGGTGAGGTGGATGCATATTCCATACCGGAAAGCTGGGTTGCTGGTAGATATCTGAACCCTGGTCTGCGAAAGGTAGTCCTGTGCCAAAGCTCCATCGTCTGTCGAGTGTATATGCAGACCAGTAAAACTTCTCTCCTAAATCTTTGAGCTGGGTTGACGAGGACCCTTCGTCCATATCATCTAGGCTCCGACTACTTAGCTCTTGCAATAGTCGCATGATGATACTGATTCCTCGCCAGGCTCGGATCTCTCTGTCAGTGAGAAAGAAATATGTACTCTGAGGCCTTGGTCAGTGGCTGGTAAGAATATGGCGCAGGCTATCCTTACACATAGCATTAAAATGATCAAGTCGTCCTTGCTGGGGCCATCCAACTGGGTTCGTCCAATAGAGCTTGAAAATATCTCTTCAATGGTCGAGTTGACAATTTCCGATGACGTAGGATCCGAAAGCATGGACACGATTCCGTGAATGATAAGAGCGATATCATCGATGCGACCTCCCTCGCGTGTTCTTCGGGCCTCTGGACTTGACCTTTCACCATTTTGCAAGAAGGCGTTGTGCTTGATAGATCGAATTTTCCGTCTCAAGTCATCTAGGCCAATAAAAGGGTACTGCATGTCGATTTCCTCCTCGTAGATGGAAAGGATTCCCATCCAATACTCCTCGTCAAAGGCGGCAATGGCTCCGGATGACTGTGAAGCCGAGTGCTGATCAACCAGAGTCTGCAAGGCAGTGGAACTGAGTGGCATCTTCTGGTGGTTTTGTCGTGTTGAACTGCTTTGCTCGGGACTGAGCGCGGAGAGACGCCTCTCAGCAAAGCGTATGTAGTAGTCCGAGCCCCCTAGACTGTCTGACGGAGCCGAATCTGCAGGCTTGGTGATTTGTCGCCTGGGGGCCGTCTCGGCAGCTGTGGGGCCCGGGTTCCATTGATCCTTATCCACGGCATCCTCCGAGCTCTGGGTGCTTGTGCCTACGCTGTCAAGGGCGTTAGGACGCGTGGGTGATGAGATTTGCCGATGCCATTGAGCATGCGCTCGACTGGCCAGAGACTTACGAAAGGCGGCGGGACGTGCGAAACCTGGTGGTGCGTTTGTAGACGCATTCAAATTCATTATCACGGCATCCCTTGCATGATGGCTTCTCCCCGGAGCACTTGATCTTGCGCCTCTGGCACTTTTCACTGCGGGCATTCCACGTTAGCACTCGCAGAAACGGAAGCTGTAAAAGGGGGGGCGGCAAAGTTCCCACCATGCAACAGGCGTATACGGAAAGCGCCTCTTTCTCAGGTTTGCCATTTTCGGCTGAGATTCCTCAGTTGCCATGCTCTCACTCTGGCCGAGACGTGTTTTTTTAGGTGCAGATCGATGTGTGCGTTGGTTGAGTGGATGTGGCCGGAATGAACGGCTGGACAGCTACCCCGGATATTCAATGCGGGGAAAAGGTGCCCAGACGTGATTGTCTAGCGCAAATTGGCCAGGATGTGGAGGGCGTTACGTAAAGGATCTCGGCATAAAATAGCGGTCGGGCCAATGCTAGACTCGGTATTAGACCCTCTGACGTAGCCCTGGGGTGGGATAGCTGTGGTGCGCTGGAACTAAAAGTCGCATCTGCGAATGGCTGCTGGCCAAGAGATTTGCTCGCCTGGGACTCTGCATTGGACCCCTGCAGAGCAAATCATGAGCATCCTTGCTGCGCTGCAAGTCCCGGATCCTACGGGAGGGGAAGCCTCACTTAAGTATTCAAGGGCCAAAGGATTTAGGCAAGATCAATTGCACAGGATTCAAGTCACGAGTCGAAAATAAGCTTCATTTGCCAATCATGTTCTGGAACTTCTAGTTCCCATACGTGCTGACGCGACCGTCATCTAGCTAGGTGGTACAAATCGGCGCTTGAGCTGCCCCCATGAATGCTCGTTGTAGAGCTCCTGCACCTTTTGGCAGGTGTTGAGGGACCACTCGGTGACTCCCAGCATTAAAGAACTCTCAAACATGAATGCCATGCTGCCGTCGCCCACCTTTTGCGGCTTCAGTTCAGCATTGGACGCCTTCTCGAATGTACCCATGTCTGGTCCGTGGGCACCCATCACATTGTGTAGGGATGCACCGCCGGGCTGGAAGCCACCCTTGCCTCCGGCCTTTGCATCGTAGTCGCCGGCGATCAGACCCATAAACTCCGACATGGTGTTGCGATGGTACCACGGAGGGCGGAATGTGTTCTCAGCTACTAGCCAGCGAGGTGGGAAAATTACAAAGTCCGCAATCGCGGTGCCAGCCACAGGGCTCGGTGCAGTGAGCACGGTGAAAATACTGGGATCGGGGTGGTCGAAGCTGATGCTGCCAATGGTGTTGAATCGCCCAAGGTCATACTTGTATGGGTAGTAGTTTCCATGCCAGGCTACAACATCAAACGGGCTGTGATCTTGCTTCGCATCAAATAGTCTGCTGCCGAATTTGGCGGTGATGCGCCAATCTGACACATCGTCCTCGTAAGCAGCCACTGGAGCTTGGAAGTCCCTGGCGTTGGCAAGGCAGTTTGAGCCAATTGGCCCCAGCTCTGGAAGCTGGAAATGGCCTTCAAAGAGCTCAAGAATGTAGCCGCGACTTGGACCCTGGAGATTTACACGGTAGCGGATGCCGCGAGGAATCACGGCAATTTCTCCAGGGCGAACGAGCAGGTAGCCGAACTCGGTCTGGATATCCAGTGCACCCTGTTGGGCGACGATCAGAAAGTCGCCATCAGCAGAGTAAAATGCTTGTTTGGGATCCATGCTCCGGCCAGCTCCGTACACATACACAGCCAAGCCAGCCTTGACAGCGGGATCACCAGCGCCTCCAAGGAGCCGGAGACCCGACAAGAAATCGTCATCTTCCTTGATGTCAAAGGGATCCCATCGCAGCTGGTTTGGGACCTGCGTGAATTGAGGGACGCCCTTTTGTGCGGAATGATCAAACAGCTGCGCCTGGTCCACCTCAAATGGCTGATGCGCCGCAGCAGGCAGAATTCTGTACAGCCATGACTGGAGGTTGCTGTTTCTGGGAGCTGTAAAGGCAGTGCCTGAGAACTTCTCTGCGTAGAGCCCAAATGGAGCCTTCTGGGGAGAATTGGCGCCGATTGGCAGCGCGTTGGGAATGGATTCACTCCTGGCTCACGAAATCAGCCAATTGCTTCAATTGGTAGCAGAACGGAAGCTCACATACTCGTGATAACATCCGAACCCGTTTTGATACTGGTACTTTTCCGGGGTTTGGAACTGTGTAGTCGGCATGATTGATTTGGCGGTGCTACGCGGGCAACAGTGCTTGACAGGCTTTCTTGCAAGATCGACGAGACAAACTAACTCCTTATTAAATGAAATTTAGGTTGAACAATTCACTTTAACACATGCCTTGAAGTCTGTATCATGCTTTTGATGACGATTTGTATGCAGCCATCACCATAATATCCGCCAGGGCATCCCCACCGCGGACAGACATGGCCGACCACATCCGGCTTAGCGCCAGTGGAATCGGCAGATGGCGCGCCACGGAATCGGAATCGCGGACTCGCTCGAGTTGCTATTCGGACTCGGACTTTCACATTGAGGATTGAGGGTTCCATTACGGACTGGTTATGTATGCTAGCCGATTGCTTCCCCGCATCGCACGGATAGTAATGGTCGTGTGACGATTGGATGCCATGCGGCGTGCCTGGGGAATGTGCCGGTCGCAAACACATAAGAGCATCTGGACGCGGCTCAAGTCTTCAGGTCCCAAACCATCAGGTCTCAAACCACCGTAGCTTCTCTCGCCAACGAAAGCTTCAACATGACCAACGAAATCCTCTATGCGGCCGGCGTCGTCGCCATCTACTTGTTGATCAAGTACCTGAACGCGACAGACGTTCCCAAGATCAAGGGCTTGCCCGAGATTCCTGGTGTCCCCGTCTTTGGCAATTTGATCCAGCTGGGAACAGATCACGCCCGAGTCACCAGAAAATGGGCCAAGAAATATGGACCTGTCTTCCAAACACGTCTTGGAAACAAGGCAAGTTGCTCTTCTCACCCGTAACCAATTTGAAATGTCCGCTAACATTGGCCAAGCGTGTCATTTTTGCCAATTCGTACGAGTCTGTCAAGTATTTCTGGATCACTCACCAATCGGCTCTGATCTCTCGCCCCATGTTCCACACCTTTCACTCTGTGGTCTCATCTTCTCAAGGCTTCACAATTGGAACTTCTCCTTGGGATGAATCCTGCAAGGCGCGACGCAAGGCCGCTGGTACCGCCCTCAACCGACCAGCCGTCCAGTCTTACATGCCTATTTTGGATCTAGAATCTTGCGACAGCATCAAGGAGCTGCTTGAAGACAGCAAGGGCGGATCGCGCGACGTCGACCCAGCTGCCTACTTTGCTCGTTTTGCATTGAACACTTCTTTGACGCTCAACTACGGATACCGCATTGACGGCAACGTCAACAGCAAGCTGCTCCATGAGATTACCCACGTGGAGCGAGAAATCTCCAACTTCCGATCTACTAGCAACAACTGGCAAGACTATGTTCCACTCCTCCGTCTCTGGGGCGCCCAGAACCCCGCAGCCCAAGAGTTCCGCGCCAGACGCGACAAGTACCTGACCGATCTTCTCACTGGCCTGAAGCAACGCATCGAGAAAGGCACCGACAAACCTTGCATCACTGGAAACATTCTGAAGGACCCCGAGGCCAAGCTCAATGAGGGTAAGTTTTGCATTCAATTGACTATGTACGCGCGCTGACGGGCCGATAGCTGAGATCAAGTCCATCTGTCTGACCATGGTCTCGGCTGGTCTGGACACGGTTCCCGTGAATCTCATTCAAGGTCTCGCCTCTCTATCCAGCCCCGAGGGCCAGAAGATCCAGGCAAAGGCAATTGCGGAGATCGAAAAGGTCTACCCTAACGGTGACGCATGGGAGAAGTGTCTTGTGGAGGAGAAGGTCCCGTATGTCACCGCGCTAGTCAAGGAAACCCTGCGGTACTGGACTGTCATCCCCATCTGCCTTCCCCGCACCAGCATTAAGGACATTCCTTACCAAGGATCCGTTATCCCCGCCGGCACCACCTTCTTCATGGTACGTTACAATTCCCCCTCGGAGCTCGGTGTTTTCTGTCGCATTTTTCTAACGTGACTTCCCAATCTAGAACGCATATGCTGCAGATTACGACGACGCCCGCTTCGAGCGACCTTTTGAGTTCATCCCTGAACGATTTTTGGATGACAAGGAGGGCGGTACTCCACACTACGCCTACGGCGCCGGTTCCCGAATGTGCGCCGGCTCACACCTGGCCAACCGGGAGCTGTACACTGCCTACATCCGTCTGATCACTGCATTTGAGATCCACCCTGCCAGGGAGGCTGCTGATCGTCCATCCTTGGATGCCATCGAGAGCACATCAAACCCTACTTCGCTAACGACCGACCCCAAGCCATTCAAGATTGGTCTCAAGACACGCCAGGAGGGTAAGCTCAAGGAGTGGATCGCTGCTGCTGAGGCCCGAACTCAGGACATTAGGTGATGGATTATTACGGTCTAGAATGTGTTAAGATAATGATGTACCGGGACTGATACGAGAAAATGGGCCACGAAAGGAAAGATGGACCCCTGTAGTACTCCCCCAAATGTGAAACAAATATAAATTAGATCTCAGTTTCTCCTATTTAAAGGCTTGACCACTAAACTGACCGTATCTATGAGCAGTTTATCATTCGCATGCGCGACATGATACTGCTTAGAGAATGGTGTGTTCTATAGATGTGCTTCTGTGTGAAGATGACGTGAGTGGAGATCATTACTGGTCGGAAAGTATCATGTTAAGGATGCCATGTAGTTGATGGAAGGCAATATGTGCAATGAAATCCAGCGACATGGGCTTATTCCGGAGTTAAGAGTCTGCCTTCTCTTCGTTGTTAGTGAATAACAAGGTCAACACTGCTTTCCTAATACAAATCAACACCAAATTCTTCCAAGTAAAACCTCCAAAACTAAACTATTTCCGGGAGATCTTATAGACAAGTCTTTCCCATATCTATCCTCAGAGGGCTGAAAGGAACCTTGGTACTGCGAAAGTTTTACCTATACATAACCAAGCTTTCCGATAACTTGCTTGGCGGTTTATAAGAGTGACATCTACATAAAAAATCCATGTGTAGCTTAAAACTAAAAATAGGGTTAAATTGGTCACTACTAAGTGTAGAAATGGCCATGACATCCAACTCCATGTTCATTCGTGCTAATGATAGAGTGCTGACAACCAGAGTCTCATTACCAATCGTGGCACTCGTTCTAAGTGACTTCAGAAGCCGATTGTAAGCCGGGGAGAAGTTTTCCCATTTTCAGAAAAGAGGAGCTTTGTATCACAAAAGTACCCGGATTAAGAAATGCAAATCTTCTTCTCGGGCCAAAGATATCCGCGTGCACTCCGATCAAGTTTCAAGTTCTGGCCAGCTTCACATGAAAGGTTTCTCCCAGCAGACTAACAACGGCAAAAAATTGCCGTTTGATGGTCTGTGCCCCAAAATTTCAAAAAAATTTAGTATTCTGCTTTCTGTCGTTTGGGGCTGGCTCTGCTCCGAGACATGGATGGTTGCGCTCGAGACACAGTTCCACAACCCGGACGTAACTATGTGATGCAATCAAACGACGTCAGAATCATGGGGCCTCATAGTTCGATCACCTCTCATGTGTGTCTGGTCGCTGTCGCTTTCGAAAGTACGGCTACAAACGTGCATTGCAATGAGTTTTGTCGCGAGTTCAGTATTAACCAGACGAAGCACAATGACAGCTTTTCAAGAATTTCCGCTGAGACATGTTTTCAGTCTTCTTATCATTTTACATGCCCATGAATGGGACAGATCACTTTTTGGGGAACTCACAATCCATTCAACATTCCAATCCCAGCTGCACTCGCTGAGTGTTGATACTGACCACACGGATACCGTTTACAGCACCTGCGGGGAACGGAAATGGTGTATACCTAAAATAAATTGTTTGCCCAATCCCTGTGCGGAAGCATTCGAAAACGTTCAGCCTGCGGGGACAGATGTGCAGAACTTTTGCTGGACGCAAGTGTTTCATTGTTGTCGAAGGCCCGCCTGGATTCCGTTGTGAGACTGTGGATCAAAAGACCCTGCCGATCATTAGACATGATGGTTGACTAATTCTATTAAATTGATGGAGGCTGCAATTTACATGGGACTATATAAATGCATTTGTAAACCTGCCAAGCTTTTAGGCAACCGGCAAATATCGTTTGAACTCGTCCATTAATCACCTTTGTTTTGATCTCATATTGCTGAGAATGAAGTTCAGCCTCCTTTCCCTTAGCCTCTTGGCCTACGGGGCCATTGCCGTACCAATTAACGGCGATGATTCAGCCATATCAGCACGTGGGGACACGGGCTTGTTCCAGGACGCCGAGAAAAGGAGCGAGCAGATCTCGGACTTCGCTCAGGCCAACCAAGAATGGCTAAAGCCTGTCGTGTCATTGCTCGTCGATATCATCCACCAAAACTCAGACAAACCTCATGCCGAGCGAAGAGCTGATGTTGGCGAAGGAAAACATCTTCGCCGTTTCAGAAGCGCCGTAGAAGGGGCAAACCTTGCAGGCTCAAAGAGAAACAGCGAGAAAATGCTCCAAAAGAAGTCAGAAAAGGATGACTTGCGGGAACAAGCAATCGCAGCTTTACGCCATTTGCTGACCATTCCTCCTATTCCTCCTCCTCGTATCCCACATGGTGGTCTTGGAGGTGGTACTGGAGGTCCCGGTCTTCCCACCACTGGTCCCCCGGATGTCGGCAGGCAATAGTCGGATTTCCAGCACATCGATCAGAACATCAAATCCTAAGACCAATAAGACAGCAAGAATAGGATGAAGCTATGCAGGTCTTTAAGTTGAGGCAATGACATGGATTTGGCTAGAGGGTTACAAGCCGAAGGGGAGGCACGGCTCTACCTAATCATTGATCTCTTAGCATCTTGTATGCTAGAATTCACGATCTCTTACCGAGGGAGTATTGGGGGACTAGTCCGATTGAGTTTGTTTTACGAATCTTGTGGGTTTACGAATTAAATTCTGTCATGACACACCCTAGTCAGTCCGCAACTTGGTAGCCGAAATTAAGTTATGGCGATCTTGATAGTCCTTTGCGTTTTAAAGAAACACCAAGTTTGTGCTTAATAACCAGACCTAATAGGTGCCAGTGAGCTTTTGTCCCACCATGTTAGCTTCATTACTGTAAGAAAAGATAAACGGCTTCCGGAGCATTGAGGCGGTCCTACTCGAATACGGATCTAGTCCAATCATTTCCGAGAGCGATTAGTTTGGGACTTATGATCACTTATTACTATAACCATGGCGAATTGTTCATGTTCTTCATCAATACGTCAAGATCTAAAACAAGGTGTAAAAGAGCATGTTTGTAGTTATTAAAGCTACCATATTTACTAAAGCCGCTGGATCCAAGGTATTGCTGATACTAGTAAGCACCAAATTAGACTTCGGTGGGCTTTCTATCTTCAAGCTCAATTCGCTTGGCAACAACCTCATCTTCCAGGTTGCAAACATAGGTCTTGAACTGCCTGGCGGGGACCTTCTTGTCGAACATTTCTTGGATTTCGGCGTAGTTGCGACCCTTCATCTCGGGAAGGCAGAAGTAGAGGTAGACGCACATGGGTACGGAGAAGGCGAAGAAAATGAAGCAAACTGGATAAAAATATTAGCACACGACTTGGTGGAGGCTCAAGGAGGTGATTTCTTACTCTTTCCGCCCAGGTTAAGCTGATCACTGTTGATCAAGTAGGGCATGACTTGGAGAACCATGCATGACACGGCGGTGGCAGCCATGATGTTGATGGCATATGTCTTTTGACGAAGTTGAATGCTGGGGGTCTCTCCTCCGACAGAATAAGCAGTAGGTCCCAGGGTCATCTGTGTACAGGTTAATCTTTGGCCTATAGCAATATGCATGATGGCACGTACCTGGTAAAGGAAGCCCCAAATCACCATGAAGGCAACCGTGGCGTTGAGGGCACTCTGACTGTTTATAGTGCTGATGCCACCAATGATCAACAAACCAGCTGTGATTGTAATTGTACCTCCCACGATCATGGGCCGTCGACCAACTCTGTCAACGAGTGGCCAAGAGCAGATATTTCCGACGAGCTGAATGGCAAAGGCAGCCTGGGCGACACCCAGGGCGTTCTTGACTCCTGCCAGTCGGAAGTAGTATGTGAGGTAGCCGCTGACGAAGTTCACACCAACAAATTGCTGGGCAATGTAAACCATGCAGATGATGAGCGTGCGACGACCGTCAGATCCTTGGAAGCACTGGAGCCAGCTTCCACCACCGGCAGTCTCTTCTTGCTCTTTGCGAATAGCGAGAGTGGCGACGGCAACAGCAGTGTCAGCATCGAAATTGGGTCCGTTGAATCGTAGGTAGGATTGTTTGGCCTCGTCGACTCGGCCGCGAACTTTGGTTGTTAGCCGAAACATCCATTGACGTACAAGAACTAATCCTACTCACCTAGCAGCCAAGAAGGCGACTCGGGCAAAATTGTCAAACCCATAAGCAGCAGGCCCGGAGGAATGATCTGTGTGATAATCGGGATGCGCCACGCAAGGTCGTCAGTGCGGTCAGAACAAGCGTAAACGACGAGGGAGTTGAGCCATTGCCCGATGACAATCATTGTGTTCTGAAAAGTTTTTAGCCACGCCTAGGAGGGGATACAGAAAATTGCTGCCTACCACCAAGATCAAGCAAGTTCCTCGGAGCTTGTTAGGTGCCATCTCGGCGACAAAGACGGGTCCAAGCGAATGTCCCAGGCCAAATCCAAAGGTTCCCAGAATCTTGCCTCCAAACAGGGTAGGGATGTCGTGGCTAAAGTATTGGACAATGATACCAGCCACGCAGAGAATAGCCGCAACACCAATAGTCTTCTTACGGCCGATGAGATCGGAGACGAGACCGGTGGCGAAGGCAGAGACGAACAGACCGACCGTGGTAGCAGCGTTGAGAATTTGCTGGTCCTTGGCAGAAACAACGAGGGTGCCGTTAACGACGTGGCCAAATTCCTCCATGAAAGGAACCACGGCAAGGAGGTTTCCCACCGTGCTAGACTCGTAGCCGAAGTTGACAGGCATCAGGAAGATGATCAAACCTGTCACGAGATTTGTTAGTCGTATTCAACGCGACGACATATGCATTGCTCAGCGCGCAGCTTACAAAATCCAAGAACGCGTCGGTTGTCCCAGATGTCGCGAAAGGTAATTTTGGACTCAGCGGTCTCGACAACCTCGTGAGGCGTCTCGACATGATTGGCGTCGGTCTTGACGTCTTCGACAGCCATGGTGGAGTGGCGATGAGAGACAATTGAAGACGGGGAGTTGCGATGTCTGCGGTGGTAACAGAGATGGAGAGACTCCGAATGGAGCCATGGACGAAGCTACATATATACCCCTACGCCCGTGTCTTATGACCGCCAAAGTTTGGATGGGCTCAGCTCAGACCACAGCTCGCCAGGACCCGCAGCAGCTGTTGCTCCAACATAAGACGCAAATTCCCCACGGGGGGCAGCGTGTTTGCGGGGTGTGGGGCCGTCAGTCACCACATTGCGAGGAGCTGATGGCTATGGTTTCCAGAACAAGATGCACGAGTGCCCATGGGGTGATGGCTGATCCTCCACACCGCAGCCGGAGCTCGCTGCGGTGCCTAATGTTTCCAAGACGGCTCTAATGGCCCCGAGACGAGAACCAGGGTCCCGGATGCACCCATGGGCAAATCCATGCTTCTCGACCGTCTCTTGTGGCGAGATCGATGGCAGCAGCGTCTTGAAGATCACGGCGGCATGGGTTCACGCATCACCGCCGCATCAACTGAGTCTCGGATTGGCTCCCTTGTGCATGGTCTTCATCTGTTTTGACTTTAGTAGCGTATACTCGGACCAATTACTCAATAGCGCGCGCCATTTGGACGTGCCCCACAGCGGCACTCGGGGGGAAACACTGGCATATCTCCGGTAGATTTGGGGCGCTATTCCTGAATAGGAGCTGTTTTCTGCTTCCTTCACCAGCCAAGCTCCCCGAGAACCGAATCCCTTGGAATAACCGTTTGTCTCAGACCTCGTGATTGGGTCTGGTGTTAACTAGCCAGGCGATTTATGTCAATATTGCATCCTGTCCATCTGATCATTCCTGTATTTGGAAAGCTTAAGCACTTTACCGACGCTTTGCCCGAAATCAAACCATCCTGTCGGGATGAACCCCCAAGGCATGTCACTCGGGGGCCCTCGATCGATTCGAAGTTTCCCGATGGTTGGCCTCCTTATTCTCTCAGTTGGCATATTTCCAATTGTATCTTCATTTACCCTGCTTCGATGTTTTCTTTGACGTGATACTGACTTGTCTCTTGATGAGATAGCACTAAGACTTCGACGTCACCATCTCACCACCGCGTCCTAGCAGATTCGCGTCTTCGATCGATATCATATTCCAGAATACACATTACCGATAATACTTCACTAAACGACTGAGAATACAATCAACGCTGACGCTCTCTCCTGATCCGGCGGAGACCGTGTTCCTAACGACAACATCGACTAAGGACCCAGCCCCTTGGGTCATTACTGATTTCGGCCTTACCGTTTCTAGCAACCCATCATCATCCCTCCGTCACCTATTCCTACACTGGATGAATAGTCTTCGACTCTGTCGTGTCTAGGGGCTATCCTAGGATCGATACGCTGGGGGGAATACCCATATCCCTTTTCCGCAGGGCCGAAATTAGTCGAAAAGCTCTCCTCTGATTCTACCACGCCGTTTTTCACAACACTCAATACATTCAAGGCGACTCAAAGAGAGATCAAACTTGCACTGCACTCTCTGGAATCAAGCTCTGGCACAGCCTTCATGTTGATTCTCCTAGTCGCGTCTAATGTTCCTGTGACCATCCCCTTAATCAGCTATGGATGACATACGATGGGCCGGCTGAACCCAGCAAAGAAATACCCTCCCTATTAATAGGCATCGGGACAAATGGAGGTCTTGGTTGACTCTTGGGTATACATTCCCGACGACTGTAGTGTCCATTAGTCGGCTAGTCTGTCGGTCAAAAGCCCCAGGCATCGGTTCCAGGTCAGATTCAGCTTGCCTCAAAAGTACACCAGTTCGGTCTATTTCTTCCTAACTCTTTAGTACCGCTGGCTTTAACGCGATCGCTACATTATTCATTGTCGACGCCAGATGTCATCAAACTCCACTCATTCCCGACGGCGCGAAACGAGCGAGACACCCACAATGCGCCCCTACTCTTGGCGACAAAACACTAGATTATCCAACTATCAGGAGCCAGATTCTTGGAGCCGGTATCATCGTGTCACCCATGCGAGCAGTAGTGCGGCTTGGCCAGTGTTTTGGGGACACATGAAGGTGGTGTCGCGTCTAGTCGAACGATGTGTTGTGTTGACTAATGAAAGTCATCGACCACGGATATTGCAAAAGAGTCTGAGGTGGTGTTTCCACTGCCATCTCCGTCACGGTCCTCCCTACCTAAGCATATATACCAACTCCGAAGTCATCCGCGATGCAGACTCTGCTTGGTTGATTCCAGCTTCTGCCGGCGCAATCGAAAGGGTAATTCTGCACAAGTAGTCCAACCGTACATATGTTTATTTCATCATTCCGGTGGCCTATGTCATTGGCCTCCTGATTCGTTGCCTCCTGCTCCACATGGAGGTACTTCCAATCCATCTCGACGACCAAATATTGCCGCACACTACCTTCCTATACATCCCACACGTTTCTGCACCCCCGTCAATGTTTCCTAGCCCCTGAGACCGTCTACGTCGACATATTATTTCCCCGGCATGCCAGCGACTCATAGATATGTAGCGGCGTATTCCGGCTATAAACACACCGCGACGTAAACAAACCGTTATAAAGTAATACGTCCATCGGGCCGACAGTAGATAACGCAGCGAGAACGTCACCCTTAGGAATTCGGAATTCATGACAGCCGATGGGAAATCGAACAGGGGTTGCTTTTACGCGTACGCTCAACGATTTGGCCCCAGCCCCGCTCGTCTCCTCAGCCCTCACGTATTGAGCGTCACGCCATGCAGGCCCAGACTTGAGCAATAATTACGGGATATAACCGAGGCCCAAACTGGACGTGGTTGATCGGGCGGGTTCCCTCCCCAACTGGACCCATGCTTGTCGCGTAGGAAGAGTGTAGGGATGGAGATTCAGTCTCGAGGCTCCCACAGGGCCAGATGCCGCAATAATCATTACGGATAAAATATGGGCTAAGAATACAATGTGATAGTTCTTGGCGATGTACTACTGCAGGTACACAAAAATTAATCTTGGCCTTAAGCTTTGTCAGCTTGGTGATGAAACAGTCAGACAAATGGGACCATTAATGTGCTGCAGCTTTGCAAAGACCGTCCTTTTCCCACAGTTAGAAGGGCAACATAAATGTAAGATTTGGCTCGGTTTGATGCTCCATGAAGCATTAAGTACCTGCAAAAGTTAGGATTGCGCACCGTTCCCACCTGCTGGAGATGTCATTGCGCCAATCTACTAGACTAAACACAAATTCGACATTCTGGCTGTTTTACATTCCGCTCTAGCAAATATTTCCCACCGTTTTTAACTGTCTACAAATGACTCGTGGGCTCATTACTTGTGCCAACAATGTGCTCCATGAAGGTTTCTGCAGCCATATCGGGGCTCAGAGCCTCAAACCTGTCCTGGCTCAGAAGGTAGGCTTTTGGAAATCCCGGGATGTCTTTTTCTCCCAGGACCATTCTGGCCACTGCCTCGCCACTGAGCCAGCATTTATCCATCCCGTGGCCGTTGAAACCGGCAGCCACCCATTCGCCATTACCTGACCTGCCTGTGAGATTATCCGTCAGTTGGCCCACCAGTGGCATTCCGTCAGCCGTGAAACCCATAATCCCAGACCAGACTTTAAGGGGCTCTACAGGTTCTGCGTCCTTCCAAATGAGTGGAGCCGCTCCGCAAAGACTTGAATGAGCATCTTTAGCGACGAAGGAGTCATCGCTCGTGAGCAAACCGCTCAGTTTCTGCGCCTCTCCGCCCAGGAACATGACTCCTGTGCGGGCATTTTGTTGGGCATAATATAGGCCAAGCTTAAAATACCCGGTCTTTTTGTCGTAGTTCCCTTTTGAGATGTGTGCCCATGATATCCTATCTCCAACCAGGGGGAAAGATGGCCCCAGCTGTTGGGTTGACATGGTGCCCCTCAATGGGTACAGCTTTCCAACCAAGTTCGGGATCAGTCGAGCTGAGTAGCCGTTGGTGCAGTGAATGACCTGCTTTGCTTTAACGGCTCCTCTAGGGGTATTTACCGTGTATGGGAATGTGACCGAGGAATTAGCGTCGTGGTTGATTGAAAGAACAGGCGTCATCGTCTCCAATGCAAATCGGTCGCTAAAGTCAGCCCTCAGCTTAGCCAAAATTGCAGTCATTAGTCTATACGGCCACAATGCCGCCACTCCATGTTGCTCCACGACACCTGCGGTATCACCATATTGGAACTTCTGTAAATGGTAAATGGTTAGTTAATTGGTGAGATCAAACAATACGACGCCACGAACCTTGTAAGCTTCTTCCTTGGATGTCACCTTGTACGTCACGTCGCTATCGGGAACTGCATCCTGGAGTTCCTTGATGCAATCAATGGCTTCTTGAAATGAGTCGTCGTCTCCAAAACTTGTTGTTGCGATGACAGTGCGAAACTCGACGGCCTCACGCTCAGGTTCAGGGAGTTGGCTGATGAGCTCTTTGAGGCGGCGCAGGTTTGCATCGCTAAAACGAACAGTCTCAATAGCTTCTTGCAAACCAACCGTCTTGGCCAGGACGGAGAAGAGGGAGTCGCTGTCGGAGACCAGATGACCTCCGTTGCGCCCGGTTGCGCCGCTCACGGCCGTACGTGCCTCGAGGATCGTCACACGCAGGTTGGCTGAGGACGCGTTATGAAGCAAACTATGAGCTACTGAAGTTCCAGTAACACCGGAACCTATGATGACGACATCGGTCTCGGTGGGTAAAGTAGATGACTGCGCTGTGGAAACGGTTGGGTGTGCGGGCTCTTGCCATGCAGCAGTGGTCGGGTAGGTGCTTGGCAAGCCTGGGGGAACAGTGATGTACTTTTTGACATCTTGGATATAGCCTGGTATAAGCCTGTTAATCGTTTGCTGCAGATGGTGGGCAAGAGACAGACGCACTAGAACTAGACATTGTGGAGGCGGTGGGAGTATACGCTCATCAATCTCAATGGCAAAGGAATAGCGAGGGGTTTAAAATGAGGCAGTCTAGCACTTTAAATGGAAGCGGAGGGACCTGTGTGGTTTATGTCTTCTGTCTGACTCGGATCTACCGCCAAGTGACAATGGCAGTTAGACAGTGAAGCAACTGACGAGCCACAGACGCGGGTGTTGCGGGGTAACCTGGGCGCGGGACGGCATGCTCGAATGGGGCTAGTGTGTGCTTTCTTTTGCTTCATGCGCCCATCAGGTGATGGAGATACGGCAGTCTGATACGGTGCCAGATCCGTGATTTGCACAGATAAGACAAGAGGGAATGGACCGTAAGAATTGAGCTTGGTTAGATGGTACAGATTTGCCACATGCCCTCTGCTCTTTTCTTTTCTTAGTGGTTGCATCAGGCTTTCTCCAATCCGTCGGCAGCATCTCCACCCTGCAAGGTTGGCCCCCCAAACAGTACCACTCCAGTGACGCGTTCAATTCGAACACGAAATAGCAAACAAAACGGGGAACTCCGAAGAATAAAATTGAAATCGAGTTTACTTATTAATGCTTCGTGTAAGACCTTACATCTTGATATCTCGCTTGTACACTCGAACATCTCAGCAGTTGGCTTTCCAAGTTAGAGAAGTGGTGGCTCTCGGTTACGGACCCGAGGCAATCCATTCACAGGGGACAACCCCACCCAAATACGCCACAGTAACAGTGAGGCGGCAACTGAGGCGGCACCTGGGGCTGCTGAGTTACCGGCAACCAGCCCGCCACCAAACTTACTAGAGGGCGGGCCGAGCTTAGCAAGAGCCTCACCTTGAACTCACCGCTGGTTCAGCGTCTGCAGATCTAAGCATCCTTTTATCGACCATCCATTAATAATATCATTATGGCGGCTAGATACACGAAGTGCGTGATACAAAAGCCCGTATAGCTTGCCTATAGTGGACGAAAATAATCTGTCTCTCATGATTGTTGAAAGAGAGTAGATCTTACCCATCGTTTGCCATAGGGTAACCCTCTCCCAGATGATTGCCCAGATCATTACATTCTCCAATGAGGCACAAAATTGCAGTTTACAATGGCGTAAATTGCGTCTAATCTCGACATTGTAATTGAATTTAAATTTGTGAGAAATTTGAAAGCCTTCTGGTGGACAAGGAGAATTGAGGATAGACACCATCAGGTTAATTTCTCAATGTCAGGTTTCACATTTCTGGAGGACTATTTATGTTGAATTAAATAATATCAAACAGACTCGATGTATTACTCTGAATTTAGAATTTCAACGGCTGTTGATTCGTCGTCGTAGGAATTCGGAGGCGGATTGCCATAAATTGGGGCTGACGGATTTGGCGGATTTTAACCCGCACCGGCCACCACTCCGCATAACCACCTTGTCCGTCAAATCCGGAGGTCCGCAGTAAGAGACGATAAACATCGTGAGCCAGATCACGAACATATAAGTTCGCCATATTCATGTCTTCAGTGTGCTTTCTGAAACATCAAGACTTTATTACTCATTCAATTGAACCCTACAGGCACATTAATACTTCATCATGCCCCTCGCAACCCATTTTACCCTGAACACGGGAGCCCAGATCCCGGCCGTTGGCTTCGGAACCTGGCAGGCCCCTCCTGGCCAGGTTGAGAAGGCTGTTGAGATCGCGCTTCGTAGTGGATACAAGCACATTGACTGTGCTGCCATTTACCGAAACGAAGTTGAGGTTGGTGAAGGTATCCGCAAGAGCGGCGTGCCTCGTTCAGAAATCTTCATCACTGGAAAGCTATGGAACACCAAGCATGCACCTGAAGATGTTGAAAAGGGTCTCGATAAGACACTCAAGGATCTTGGCACAGACTATCTAGATCTTTTTCTAATGCACTGGCCCGTGTAAGTCATCATGCGCAGCATCATGCTGGGATGCGCTAATGCAATGGTAGCGCCTTCAAATCTGGCGACAATTGGTTCCCCATTGACAAGGAGGGTGTCTTTGAGCTTGCAGACATTGACCCCTCAGTGACATATGCCGCGATGGAGAAGCTTCTCCAAACCGGAAAAGTGCGGGCCATCGGTGTCTCCAACTTCACCAAGAGCAGACTGGACGATCTCCTCAGCAAGACCACCGTCGTCCCCGCTGTGAACCAGATCGAAGCCCACCCTTACTTGCAGCAGCTCGAACTGTTCGACTACTGCAAGAGCAAGGGCATCCAGGTCGAGGCCTATTCCCCTCTCGGCAACAACCAGACTGGAGAGGCACGAACTGTCGACGACCCCCTGGTCGCAGAGCTTGGCAAGGAGCTCGACTTGGACATTGGCCAGGTTCTCTATTCGTGGGGTGTGCAGCGTGGCAGCGTGGTGCTCCCCAAGAGCGTGACGCCTAGCCGCATCGAGTCTAACGTCAGGGTCAAGGAGCTTCCCCAAGCTGCCTTTGAGAAGCTTAATGCCCTGGAGCGGAACAAGCGGTACAACTGGCAGACCAGGTGGGGTTACGACATCTTCCAGGAGCTGGGCGAGGATGAGGTCAAGCGAGTAGCCCGCGAGACGGGTCCTGAGAACTTGCAAAAGTTTGGAGTATAAGGTGCTTTCTACGATATAAACTATAGACTTGGAATAAAATAGAATGGGTTTGAATTAGTCTTTTGCGCTCATTAACTAGGTGATGGAAGGCCACATCATCGTCTCATCGATGTCAACATTAGGCCAGAACGCCTAAAACATGTCAGCTTTGGTGTCACAGAGCTCATGTCAAGGGTCACTTACTGATGAATCAAGATCTAGCCAATCTGTAGTTTGCCATTCATCGAGAAGGCGGGGGTCATACAGCAAGGTCGTATCTGAACTTCCATACCCTGGTCCAACTTCGCCCGGGATCGTGTTGTTGGCGTCCAAGGTTGTCGTGTTTTCCATCCCGTTTGGCTGAGCTGCAGTTGGTGGAACACCTGATGGGTCTGCATCCTGGTTCACACTTGTTGGGGGTTGGTTTTTCGCAGCGGTTCGAAATTCCTCCAAAATGAGGGCATATCTACGACTCGGCGAATTGGAAGCCGTCGCGCGTGCGAGATGAGTCTGGCACCTTTCGGCCAGTTGAATCAGCTTGGCCCTATTTTGCTTTCCAATCGGTCGGCCTGTTCGTCGCTGCTGGATCTCCCAGACGTAAGTCACGATGAGAGCGCAAAACATGACATAGTGTGTCCACCAAAATGCGTGAAAAATTGGCCCTTCCTGTGCCATGTGATCTACGGTTTCAAGGACAGGCTTTGCAGCCCCCATGCACTCGGCAACTTGGGCTTCGCAAGATGTGGTCGAGTTGCCCAGGAGAAATAGACGATTGGCGTGCATGATTGCGTATGTGTGCGCCAACTTTAAAACTGTAGCTTGTCTCCGGTAGCTCATGATAAGCATGGACGGTCGAATTGATCCTAGGTGCAGCGGCAATGACGCATGCCAATCGTGGATGCGCTGATTTAACCTATGAGCAGCAGCCACACGTTCTTGGTTTGTAATATCTCGAAGTGTGTAAACCTCTCTTGAGATACAGCCAATAATTTGTGCAATCCTTGCCATAAATGTTAGCGTGATGACCACATTAGGTGATGTAGAGAGATATACCTCGCATGAAATACTAATGCATCGATATGGCAATCTTCTGGGTTTTCTGGAATTTCACCCGGGCCCAGAGCCGTCATATCGTCGTCATTAACGCGATCAGGAAAATCTTGATCTATATCTTCGTCGTGGAAATGCCTTGGTCGTCCAAATACAACACCCAAGTAGTTATCAAGTATGTACGCAGTCCAGAATGTGCGCATACAGCACTGTGTATGAATGTAGTCTGTCTGAGAGACCCGTCGCCTCTTCGAGTTGGCGCGTCGGTGTAGGCCAAGGGCTGATATTAGCTGCAGTGCAGTTCCAAAGACGAACCAACTACGATTGAAACGCGAGGTGGTCAAGAGGTACATTACATGCACCAGCCGGGCCTGCGCAGACTCCAGCTTTGGATATCCAGTCTCTTCGTCAGCAAGTCGGGTAGAGATGCCAAACAATTCGTCACTTGCGCGGAGAGCTTTATCCTCATCATCTGTAGATATAAATCCCTTGGACTTTTCATGATGCAGGGCCGCAACAGCAAGAATCGCAAGAACGATTGCAACTTTGGCTCGACCAATGTCCTGCCACGCCGGTCGTTTTTCTTGAATATTCTTTTCTATTGCGCTCAGCCAATTTTCAACTGTCGGGCGATGCAAAATGCGATACGTCGCGATGCAGACATCAAAATAAAGCGAAAGGAGCTTCCTTGCTTCTATCGGATTGGGCAGCGGAATCGGGGCATCCGCGTCAATTTCTGGCAAGGGCTTATCCCCAGCCATTGTGAAGGACTGTGTCTCGGCCGATGCTTTTGCGGCGTCGGTTGTGCTGTTGTTGTTATGTGCCGACAAGCGCTTCCAGGCGCGATGCAAAAACGTCAATCCCGAGGTAGGGTCGAACACCTGGCCTTGTATCTCGGCCATGCCAAGCTCCGGCGACGCACGCGATGGCGCCGTGCTCTCGTGCGAGCGAGGGTATCGGCGAGACAGCTCCATGTCGTCTCGCAGCTCTGTCTGTGATGCACTGGCATCAGGTAAAACTCCAAAGCTTATATCTTCGCTGGGCTGGCCTCCCGGGCCAAACGAGTGGCGCGAATGGGCATCCGACTGCGGTGGCGTTGGTGGTCGACCGCGAGTGTATTTGGCATCATAGAGACACACTCTGCCCTTGGCGACACACTTGGCGCAGGGCTGATCGCCGCTGCACTTGGCTTTCCTGGACTTGCAAAAATCGCATGCCCTGCTCACTTTCCGAAGTTTCCGGCTCCCTCGAGCGTCATCGGCCCTGGGGGATTGCTCAGACGACGCCGTGCTACGTTTTCGCGTAGGATAGTAGGGGCCTGACGAGGCTGTAGCCGGGGAAATGGCCAAGACAGGCCCCACGGTTTCATCTGGAGCACCATGGTCCTCGTCTCCAGTCAATGAGGGAGGCACTGGGTAGGAATGGCCGTTCATTGGGGCATCCAGGTGGGTTTGAGCTCGCGGTGGAAAGTCAAGTGAGGGCGCTGACGGATAAAGTGGCGGAAAAGTAAGCGAAGGGAATTAATGGCGGAGAAGACTCTATTATAACTAGCGAGGCGCGAGAGCCCATCCATCCACACTCCGGGGAACCATCTCATCCCCCGCACCAACTACGCGAGTCGTGACACTAGACCCACAGAGAGCAGGGGGCAGGAAAATTGATCGCGGTCACTTGACTGGGGAATATGGTGGCACATTAGAGCCAAAAGTCTAAAAGTGTAAATGCGCAATTGCGCATATATACTACTGCCCTAATTAACTAAAATAGTATTTTAATTATACTTAATATATTAATAAGTAAATATATATTAATTTATATAAGATATTTTATTATAATAATATTATTTTTAATAAAGAAATAAAAATTATTTTCTTAGCTTTATTATTATAGCCTTATTTAATTAATTAAATTATTATAAAATTCTCTTATATTTATTAATTTATATATATATAGTAATATTAAAATACTATATAAAATTAATCTTAAGCTATATTAAAATAAGCTTTTTACTTTTTTTTATAAAGGCCTTATTTATTTAAATATTTTTAATATATTTAATATTATTTATATTAAATAAAATAAGCTAATAATTAGCTTTAAAATACTAAAGATTTAATTTTCCTCTTAGTAATTTTCTTATAATAATAATTTAAAGGATTTTAATTATTTCTTTAAGTATATTTTATCAAGTTGAATTTAAATCTATGATGATTGGCAATGGAAAATATCAATGCAGAAGCATTAAATGGAACAATGGATAAGGCAATCCCT